>PVJS01003107.1:43122-78219 GCA_004027185.1 Glis glis
GTATGGGGATTGAACCCGGGGGCGTTCTACCTCCGAGCTACACCCCTGGCCCTATTTTTTTTTTTACTTTATTTTTGAAACCGGGTCTCACGAAGTTGTGGGGGGCCTCACTAAGTAGCTGAAGCTGGCCATGAACTCAGATCCTCCGGTCTCCGCCTCCCAAGTACTGGGATTACAAGCGTGCGCCACCACGCCCGGCCTCTTTATCTTTTTTTTAATCTCTTGATTCTCCTCTAGAATCTCAGTGAACTCACTTTGAGTCTCATTGAACTCTCATACAACGCGAATCCACCAGAATTATGTGCACATGAAGCATCTGAAACACTTCGTGAGGATGGGGTGTCAGGGACTGATGGTGGGCACATGCATGGCCTGCATCTCCTCTGCTCACATGCATGTGTCATTACCACACTGAGCATAATGGAGCTCATAATGAAGGATTCAACTCAGGTACAGCCAACTGGAAGAGATGCATAAGATCAGGTATGGAGGAGGGGGAAACAACCTCATGCCCTTTCCAGGAATACCTCCAAGGGTCATTGGCCCAAGAAAAACTTAAGGGGATAAGAAGGGAAATAGGATGTTCGAACTCCAAATCCTGTGAGCTAGGCAAAACAGCTCCTACAGGTGGGAATGTTTGATGCACTTTACATACTTCATTCTGTTCTTTTGTAACTGTCACTTCTTTATGCTTTACCCAAATCCCTTTATGATTACTGCACTTTGAAATTTAGTTAGTGCTTACTGTGTTTCAAACACTGATAATTGTGTTCATATATCGGACCACATTTAAACATCCCAATAACATCTTGTGTAATCATTTTCTTCAGTTTGAAGATGGGTACCCAGGTTAGAGATCAAAGCTCTTGACTAATATCACAGAGCTAATAAATAGTAGGGCAAAGATTAAAATCCTGGATCAATCTGTTCCCAGGATCATTTCTTGTAGCTACAGTACAATCCTGCTTTCAGTTTTGACCACTACTACAATGACATCTTGCTCTCACTTGAAAATAAAAATTCAGGCACTTCTTCACTGGGGCCACATCCCATAAACCCATCATAATTTGAAAACAAGTTGAAAATGTATTTAACACACCTGGCAAACATCATAGCTTAAGCACACCATGGAGTATCAATTGTTCACCCGGTGATCGAGTGGCTGACTTGGAGTTGTATAAGTTCTTATAAGAATTATATTAAATAAAAACACACATAAGCATCTAACTCACTGTCTAAAATACTGAACCCCTGTGGTAGGTATTATAGTTGGATTTTGTTCACCAGGTTTAGAGGCACAATAAAAAAGTGACAATATCTATGTTGCTCACCAGTGCACAACCAGTGCTTAGCACATAAAGATCTGTGCCTGATTTGTTCAGTATATGAACAAATGAAGCAAAATGAAGATATCGTAATAGTACCATTCAACAACAAGCACAATTCTCTTTCATTCCCTGTCAAAAGTGCATTTTTCTCACCCTCTAATTATACAAAGACATCATAATTCAGAATTCACAATAACCAACAATAGAATACTTTTCTCTTAACTTCTACTGCATTTAGCATCTGAATCATTCATTATTCCATTTACACATTAATTTTTTTTCATTGTTACTTAATTCTTCTTTGGTTATACCAATGCTTTTCTAGTTGCAAAGAAGCAGCTCTATTTATTTGGAATTCTTAATGTTCAAAGTATTGGTCACAGCCAAACTGGACAGAGCCTGTACATGGATTTTTGCTCATCTGGTCTATGCAGTATATCTGACTCTAGACTACAGTTGTTACTTGATTTTTTTCTCCTTTTTTCTCCTCTTGACTTGTATCCACTTTGAATCTCCATGAACTTTGGTATACAGTGAGCCCATCAGAATCCGTATGGGGCATCTCCAACACTTTCTGAGAATGGGTGTCAGGGAATGATGGTGGGCACATACATGGCCTGCATCTCCGCTGCTCTTGTGCACACTCTATTATGACACTGAACTTTACCAGTTTATTATGAAGCCCTCTTCAATAACAATTAGAGGAATATGTAGCTTAGAATTCTATAAAAATATCATTTAACAATGATTGAACTCAGTATCAAAGCCAATATGTGCAATGTTCTAAACTGTTAATTTTCACACATAGAAGTATATATATTATGCATATATGGCAATCTAGTTTCTAACTACAATAAAGGACAGATAAAATGGATCCAGGAGAAGTCAAGGAAAACACCTCTATCGTGTTTTGTTTCTGGATCCTCTTAAGACTTTTGAGTTCGGCATCACATACACAACCAGGCCAGTCCAGTTTTCTCTTTGATCAAGACCAATATTTTTATTTTAAATAATTCTTTATCTTTAATCATCCCATGTTCATATTTTAAATTTAAAGTTCAACACTTCGTCAACTTCCTCAACACTTCGTCAACTTCCTCTAAGTGGTTCAAGGTAAATGATCAAATGTACTATTGAGAAAATTTGTGCAAATATTGACATTGAAAATGACTTGCTCTCCTCCAGTATATGTTCTGCACAGCTGCTGCATCTGAGCAGTAAATACCTTCTCCTTGCACTTGATGAGGATGTATTCAGGAATGCTAACACATTATTCTGGATTTGGACCTTAAGTGAGGTTTTAAGTCTCATCATTTCTTCAAAATAATATATTATTAATTACTCAAAAATTACCCACTTCTTCACTTATTCTTTCATTCAACCCATACTAATTTATGCACCAGTCCTCTGGTTTCTTTACACATGCAAACAAAACTTCTGACTTTAGCAGCCTCAGGCTATGCTGCTGGTTTTGTATCTGTCAGAATGCACCTGTTGTGAGCAGTTTTTAAGGCCATACAAGATAAGAATTATCAAGTGCTATTTACCAGGAAGGCATCCTTGGTATGGATGCAACACCATGCATCTGATGTGCAACTAGTGTCTTTTAAGGTGAGCTGCATTTTCTCCTTATATTGACTAATTCCAAAGATAAGTTACTCCATTGAGCCCTAGGACTAAAATGATGACATCTTTGTTGTAAACAGCTTAATCACACAAAGATGAGCATATAAGAAAGAATTCTGAGACCAGGAAATGACTAAGTTTCCATTGTCACACTTTGAGAGTATAAACTAAAATCTCATTACCATTCCCTCCCACAAATTAATATATTAAAGGCTTTAAATCAATTATTGAATATGAATTAAAGAAAAGGTAGATTAGGTAAATGCAGGTAAGTTGGATTTTATGTGTTTTATATTTCGGTTCTGTTTATAAAATGTCACACTTTCTTTTGTTCTGAATATGCTATAATGAACATTATCTAATTCTATAATTCTCTAACATGAAATAGAATTATTTCTTTTTTAACGTTGTCTAGGTTACTCACCTTTATGTTGTATATTTCAGAGAGGGCATGCCCTATACATATGGAACATTATTCTTCATTTAGCAGTGTAAACCAACATATGAATTGATGCTGTATTTGGCTGTCCTGAATTCACCAGTGATTAAATTGATTTTTTTTCTTTCATTATTGTTTTCAGGCCCAATGATGAGTCATGGAACTTTTCTCTCACCTCATATAATACATCATTTTATCTGGTGTCAACCGGATGGAGTTAATATCCATGATGTACTGATTGATTTAGGGAGATGTTAAAGAGATTATGGCTCATGGCCTTAAAGCATGACAACCGAAATCCTATAATTTTCCACATGAAGAAATATGCTAAATATTATAATATCTGACATGTCTATCACTGTGGGATTAAACCAGCTCTGTGAAACAGGGATATGATATTTTGATCCTTAGACATATTCTCTTCTTTTGTCTTACAAATACTGAATAATTGATTTGGAGATAATTGAAGTTTATATTTGCATGCTGTACTTTTTTTTTTTGCAGTACCGGGGATTGAACCCAGGGGCGATCTACCTCCACACTACACCCCCAGCCCTATTTTTTTATACTTTATTTTGAAACCGGGTCTCACGAAGTTGCGGAAGCCTCACTAAGTAGAAAGAGAGAGAGAGAGAGAGAGAGAGAGAGCGAGCTGAGGCTGGCCGCGAACCTGGATCCTCCGGTCTCCGCCTCCCAAAGTATTGGGATTACAAGCGTGCGCCACCAAGCCTGGCTGCATGCTGTACTTTTTAATCCCAATAAGTTTTAAGGTCCTCCTGGTTCAGATCTGTCACTTTAAGCAAAGGTAGTCAACAGTAAGCATTGTCCTTGCTTCCTCCGATTATATAGGCAGGACAAGAGAATAGGGTAAAAGAGGTATTTAACTAGAACATTTACATTTCAAGCCAAGAGAATATGGTTTGAAAGTTTCAAAAGACCAATGAGTCACAAAAACACTCAATATATGGCAAATCTGACCAGTTAAAGACAACAGAGAAGCAATGTTTCTCGAATATTTGAAAAAGATGAGTGATAGAAATGGATGAGTATGCATTGAAAGATAATAAATGTAAACAGTTTTTTTCCCTCTTTGGAAGGAAATGTTTTACAGAACTTTTATTTATTCTATTTAAGCATACACATTTTATGTGGATTTTTAAAAATCTTTTCTTCAAAGATTCACAATCTTCTAAAATTCAGCTTTAGGAGTATCTGAGTGACAAATGATTTTTACCTATATTTTTAAGCTATTTCTACGTATGTGGTTTATAAAACAGCATGAGTAACTTGCCTACTGTAAAATTTACATGTTATAAGTTTACAAGTCAATGATTTTTAGTAAACTGATAGACTTGAACAACCATCACCACAACCCAATCATGTAGTCCTCTTGTACCTTTCAGTGGTTACTCCCCAACACCTCTCTGAGTCTCAGGCAACTACCAATATATCTTCTGTATTCATAGATTTGCCACTTCTGAGAATTTTATATTAATGGAATTTTATAATACAATTATCTCAGTCTTTTATGTCTACTTATCTTCACTTAATATGCTTTTTACATATGTTAAAAACAATCTTTGCTATTATGGTCTCTGTCCATTTTATTGCTGAATAGTATTCCAGGGTAGGGATGTACCACATTTGTTTATCCATTCGTAAGGAATTTGAATTGTCTCCAGTTTTGTGGTATTAGGAATAATGCTGCAATGGCCATCAAAATCTGAATCTCTTTTTTAGATATATGCTTTTACTTATTTTATGGAATTTCTGAGCTCTATGGTAGATTTATGTTTAAATTTCTAAAAAACTTCCAAAGGACAAAAGTGGTTATAGCATGTTACATTGCACTAAACAATGGAGGGTGATTCCAGTTTTTCTACTTCTTCATTACCACTTAATGCAGTCTGTCTTTTGAGACTAGTCATTCTAGTGGGCAGAAATGTCAACATAATATACTTGTTAAAGTAATATACATGCATATCCACATATATTACTTTATAGTGGTATAATTCACAGATAGCCAAATTATGGAATCAACCTAGGTGTCCATCAACAGATGAATGGGTAAAGAAAATATAGTATATACACACAATGGAATTTTACTCAGCCATAAAGAAGAACAAAATTATGTCATTTGCAGGAAAATGGATAGAACTAGAAAATATTATGCTAAGTGAGTCTCAGAGTTAAGGGTCATATGTTTTTTTTCTCATATGTGGATGCTAGAGAGAAAATAAGAAACACAAAGGACATTAGATAAATGAGATGAATCAGTAGAATAATGGAAGGGGGCTGGGGGAGGGAAGTGAGAAGGAGAAAGAGGAGGACTGAGGAAGGAAACAGGTCAAATAATGCTATGTATATGAAGGTATAACTACCGGTCTCACTAATATGTACAGGGAGGGGTGTTACAGTGTGGGATCCACACCAAGTACTGTGTGCATGTATGTTTATATTACTTTGGACCTTCCAATGCACTAATAAAAGTGTAATAAAATAACAAATTTCAAGGCCAGGCGTGGTGGCGCACGCTTGTAATCCCAGTACTTTGGGAGGCGGAGACTGGAGGATCCAGGTTCGCGGCCAGCCTCAGCTCTCTCACTCTCTCTCTCCCTGTCTCTCTCTCTCTCTCTCTCTCTCTCTCTCTCTCTCCTTAGCGAGTCCCTCCACAACTTTGTGAGACCCGGTTTCAAAATAAAGTATAAAAAATAGGGTCGGGGGCATAGCACGGAGGTAGAACACCCCTGCGTTCAATCCCCGGTACCGAAAAAAAACCCAACCAAACAAACAAACAAACAAACAAAAAAAACCCCAACAAATTTCAGGTCAAACTGTGTGAGTTCACATTGCAATTCTGCCACTTATCATCCTGTAACTCAACATTCCTGTTTATAAGATGTGAGCAGTCATACCTGTCTTAGACATTTGGGGCCGCTAAAGCAAAAACGTCATAGCCTGGGTGCCTGGAATAGCCAACATCTATTTGTCACAGTTCGGGAGGCAGGAAAGTCTAAGATCAAGGTGCCATCAGATTTGATGTCTGCTGAGGACCCATAGATGGCGCCTTTTTAGTGTGTCCTCAAGTGATGGAGGGTGAAGGAGTTTTCTGGGGTCTCTTTTATGAAGGTACAAATTCCATTTATGAAGGCTCCACCCTCTTGACCTAATCAGTTTACTTAATACCTCCACCTCCTAATACCATCACATTGGGGGTTAGGATTTCAACATACAATTTTGAGGGGACAAAATATTTAATCTATAGCAATACCTATCTCATAGGATAATTGGAGGTGCAAATGAATTAATAAAATTATTGGCTTACAAAAGTATCTGGCACATAGTAAATTCTATGTAAAGATTAGCTACTATAATTTTGTTATTATAATTTACAAGGTTATAATGTACTTATCTTGGTTGTGGATTATAGTTAGGCTTTGGGAAGATGCTTATGTTTTCTTAATGACTAATTACTTAGATGATGTTGGCTTAAGATAGTCAACTTAGTTATCACAATGACCATTCACTAGAATATCTGGTACTATGAAAATCAAACCACAGAACTTACATGAAAATTAGAATGGGTAAGACTTCCAAATGGCCAGATTAACTTACCAGACAACCTTAGCTAAATATAGAACTTAGACTAACTGATTTAAACAGTGGTTCCTTTTACTCATAAAATGTGCCTATCTATGGAAAAGAGTGAATTCTGTTATAAAAAAAGTTGTTTTCCTTTTTAAAGTTGTCAATTATTTGACCCTAAGGACCTTCTTCCTTCCTTTTCTTTACCACATCTATTTCTTTCCTTGTCTTCTATCTCTGTTGCTTAACTGTTTAGATGATTAATGAATCACTGGTGTTCTAACCAAGGAATCAACAGAGAAAAGGCAAAATAATGATATTCTCACTTCTCAAGTAACCAAATTGCCCATCTTAGACACTTTTCTGGAAAGGCACGAACCCTATCTATGTATCAAATCTCTTTCTGATTAATAGCTTTTAGAAAATGTTTTGCATACATGCTAGTCAATTTTTAAAGCATACTTCTGAATACATTTCGGAACACTTCAACTGCGTTTCCAGCTGCAAGCAGGGATATATTCTCCCTTGTTAGGTCATGCTGTCCTAATCTCTCCAGGTTCCGGCCAATCTTGGGGGTATCAAAGGAATTCCCAGCAGCAAGCCAAATTTTTCTTAAGACCACTCAACTTCTAAGCCTCCTGATCTCATTGTGGGAAAGAATTAATATAGGTTGTAGTGAAACTATTTTTTTAAAGCTGCATGCTACTTTCACTCAACTGTTTCACCACCCATAGTCATAGGAATATAATGTTCAACTATTTATGGACTGTCAACTTTCTCTCCATTTCTAGAATTGTTGTCTTCTATGAACACAGCATGGGCATATTCTGTCTAGTTTTGAAAAGAAGACATAGGACCAGTGGATAAAGGATGTATGGAGGTAGGTATTTCAAAATATGAGATAGAAATGGCTTATAATTTTAACTTGATACCATACAAGGTATTAAGTTATTTGTTATTATGAATATTCAATCAGGGTCTTGATAACTGGAACTGTAGAAGAGATTAGTATGCTGGGTAAAGTGTCACACTGGGTCATGGCACAGGATGTGGGAGACACATTTGTCAGGTGACAAATCCCAGAACGATGTGAGTGTTAGCTCCCTGGAAGGACAAACTTCAGCCAATGGGAGAGAGAAGGTGTGAGAAAATGGCAGATGAACTTCCTCTGCATTTCCCCATGGCGGATTGTCCCAGGCACTACTTTCTGTTCTACCTGGAGATGACCCATGTAGCCATCTGGCTATGTCTCTTCACAGTTCACGAAGCAGTGGCTGTCTCTGTAATGCACCACCTTGTATATGAGTCCCATCTTTGTCTCATTTCCATTTTCTTTTACTATTGATACCCTAAGACCTCACCTCCCAGTAGATCAGTAACACTTAACCCTCTCCTAAGGCTTTGTTCTCTACCAATGCAAGCTAAGATATGTGCTAATGAAAGGCTAGAATAGATGGCTGTAAATTTTATTTTAAAATTCTCTGTCAATGCATAAAACTACTAGCAGGATGGATATTGATAATGAATATCTAGCATCTATGGCAGACTTTGTTCTATGTACTATTTGATGTGATTTTCATGTAAAAATACTTATTTCTTATAGCCATTCTATGAGCTAATATTATTTCCCGCTTTACAAATAAAAACATTAAAGCATAAAATGTTCAAATGTCAGGTAAGCCCAAGTCCATATAGCTGATGAGCAGGTGAGCTAGGTTTTCAATACAAGCAACCTGACACATTTTTGTTTGCATTGAAGTGATCCTGAGTAAGATGAATGCCTCTGAGGCTTCCTGTCTCTATTTGGCAATCCTGAGTTTGGTATCACCACAGGAGTAGCAGACTCTGGAAGAGACTATATGAGCCTTTGCCACACTGTTCATAATCAGAGCATGTCTAGAGCGCTGAAGTGTACTCTTTTTCAAGAGTGTGTGGTTGTTGAGGCCTCCAACACTACCTGCCAGGCTACTGAGCTTCCATGATCAAAACAGAGCATTCGAAAATACACACATAGTTGAACCAAAATCTCTCATATCTTTCTTCAGAGTACAGGTTACTGAATGTTCTACTTTATTTTATATTTAATTCAGGACTTTTTGTTTCATCTTGAATCATTTTCACCCAGCAACATATCATACATATTACATCACTTCTGTACACAGACATGCTAAAACTTAGACTCATAGACTCATATACTCCATCATGTGGCTATTTGGGGCTAAAATACAAGGGTTCCCCCTTTATGTGGTGGTGTAAATACTTATGACTAAAAGTGACCCATACTTTCCTTTGCCTTTCTGTAGCTCTATTGAAAATAATGACTACAGCCTCTCTTTCAACAAAAGGTCATTTGTGTCAATGGACAGAACAGAAGATCAGATCACCTGCGGTAATTGCAAATTAATGCGCTCCTGGTAATGCATTAACTACACACTATTGATCTACAATTGAATCATAGAGACTACTGAGAAGTTATTTTTATTTTTCTGAGTGTGTGTGTGTGTGTGTGTGTGTGTGTGTGTGTGTGTATTCGCTTTCATTACTTTTTCCATAAAGCCTTTTTCTTTCAACTGGAATTTTCTCTTAATTGTCTCCATTTTTAATTTCCCACAGTGAGATGACTTCTAACTTGTAATTAAAATCCGTAAAAATTCATGTCTCTTTTTCAAAAGCCTTTTAGAAATCTATCTAACTATAACTTTGATGCCATAAACCACACATATGATGCACAAATATATATTTCTAGAGAGCCAAGCTTTTAAATACTTTTTTAACTTAGATAAAACAGAAATCCATTGGTATTCTATCCAAAATTGCAATTTTGTTGATTAGTCTGCAGCGAGACACCCAAGTTTCCCCTAAAAGCATTTTACTTGGAAAATATTAATGACATGATTTTCTTTTCTAAAGCAAACTTTTAACATACAAGTAAATAGTTTATTTCAGAGAGAAACTTTTTTTAAGTAGATGAGAGGAAGATGCAAAAATCTTGTGGAGAAATAATTACACATTTCTTCAAAGAAAACCTCTGATATCATCCAGATTTCCTTACATTTGTGTCCAAAGCTTGACTGGTAATAATTTTATCTGGTAAAAGTAACCACAAGTTTTTATTTCAATGCTGAGCTTGGTTATGTTGCTAGTCTAGACAAAGGTCATCTGGATTAGCCTGGTTTCTGAACTATGTGTTGAAAATCAGTTGAAATGGGGAGAGATTCTGGTAGAAATTTCCTTTACAACTTTTCATAAACCCTAAACTTATTGATTTTCTATACTTCTATGTTTTCTATACCAAATGGGACATGTTGTTTTGTGACTTCTAATGAAAGGTTTTAAAAAGTATTTTTAGTCCTGTAAGAGCTTTGATATTTTACTACAATTTCTTTCATAATCATTATTTGCAACAAGAGTCACAATATTGCAGAGATAAATGTTTGCCCAAATTATTTGCTTATTCTTTATTTCTTGGTAAATCATTATCATCTGAACCAAGAAAACCTTTAATAAATGTCAGTTGCATGACTAGAATTGCACAAGCCTGGCACTCTTTCTTCTAGGAGTTTACAATTAATTAGAGACAGATACAATATGAGTTGACATTCATTTTACAACCAGTCTGAGATCTGGACCAGAGTGTTGAAGGCTCCTTGACATGCCAATCATTGCTGGATAATGAGAAAGTTGGCAGAACCAGGGTGGTCAGAGCAGGAGGAAAACGGGGAACTTGGACTCTGAATTGTGATACTCCCTTTAGCATATTAAATATAATTTCTCCCTTATAACAAACCAATGAGAAATGTACTATGCCTTCCATTTTACAGATGAATAAACCAAGGTTTACAGAAGTTAAATAATAAACCCAAATTAATGCAGCTAGTAAAGGAGGAGGACAGAAGATAGGCAAAGGGTAGTAGCACATCAGTGTTCCTACTCTTATACCATGACATACATGACAATAGAACCACATCAGGACACACAACAATGGCACTCAGACACTGTAAAGAATCTGGAAGACTATGCATGTACAAATATGCCACGCTGAAATCAATTATTCTGTATAATTAATATGGACTAATAAGCAAAAAACAAAAAAGAATCTGCAAGACTAGAGTGAACTGAGATTTTTGAAAAGTGCTAGAACTAACAATATTTCTCATGTGAACAAATTGAGGAGGAACTTGAAAACCTAGGCTTGCAAAGGTGAGAAAAAAACAAAAAATAACCAAAAAACCAAGTGATGTATTAGTCAGTGATATATTAGCTTAAGGCAAAACTATTCAGCTTCCATCTTACCTCATTAATAAGAGACACCAGCAGCATTTATAAAACAGATTTCAGAGCTTGATTATATATTTTGGTTTAGAGCTGCGGGCATTCTGTGTTCTAGCTACTATTCAATAATGTTTCCTTCCCCTCTCCTCTTTTCTGCTTGGCCTCTCAGCCTTTAGACATATCCTTGTTTAAAATCAGATGGTAAACAAATAAATATTCACATTTGCTAATTTTGGAGGATGGTTAAAAATAAGAGTTTTTACAAATCTATGCATAAACAATGAAGTGGGGAGAAAATAAAGAGTACATCAATAGGGAAAAAAAAGGAAAAAGGAAACAAGAGTAAAATCATGATGCACCACATCAAAGTGATAACTCTATCTTTTCAGAAGAACACAACACTCGAGGGGGTTAATACATTGTGAAGATGGTGACTGAACATGAGAATAAAACTAGATATAAATAGACCTGTAAATATATGTGTGTGGGTGTCAGGAAGGTAAAAGTCTTTAAGATTTGGTTTGTTATGGCAAAGAGAAATTTCTTCTTCAGTAGGAAAATGGGCACACACACACAAAAAAAAAGAAAAAGAAAAAGAAAGAAATTTACCAGTTTGAACATAGCCTGGAAAAAAATCTAAATCTGTTTTGGACCCCTTAGAATAACCATAGTAATCATAAGGCAGAGAGAGAAGTCATTTAAAAAGAAAAGTAGCCATAACCCATGAGCCTCGTTTTTTATAACAAGTTAATTACCTAGTGTCATTTCAAAGATATAATTAAGAAAAAAGATAAATATTTGGGATAGCATATACAAAGCAAAATAGTGGGATATAAAAATGAATGTCATGACTGGAAACTTTTAAAGAGGAAGACACTTATGAGGAACCAACTGTGAAATGTATTTTTGTGGTCTGTAGTTTCATTTTTTGTCACAAGAGAAATACTTAAAATGGCACAAACAATTTCTTCTGATTAAACCCTTGAGGAAATTTTAAATATATTAAGCACATAATAAAATATATGCTTTTAGAAAGGGATTTGTGTTAGTCTGATTTTGGATTGAGTGTTTTTCTTTCACAAGTTGATAATGATGTTCTACCATTAATGTAGCATGTGCTTGGAGATATGCTTCCTCTGTAAGTGAAGGACTTTTGTTCATAAAGGCATGTTTTGGGGTCCAACCCACCTTATGAATAGTCAAAAATATTTGCAAGGGTGAAGGAAGGTGTCAGTAGCTCTAGATGAGAGCAGAATTGAAATCACAGAGGTTGTACTTAAAACCATTCATTAAACAAGATTTCATGGAAATATGAAGTCAAAAGGGACCACTGGGCATTTGCTCCTGGATCTAAGAAGAAAAAGAAGAGGTGTGGTGTTGCCCTGTGAAAATAAAGACTTTGTTACTCCTTGGACACTTGTCATTCCCTGATTATTTCCCGCTGAATTTAGAATAACATCTAAATTCTTTATCCTGACCCACAGTTCCCCACGAGATTCAATCCCACTGATGACTCCCACTTTGCCTCCTATTATTCTCACCTCTGCACAATGTGTTGTGGCATTTCTGAAACAATTTCTGAGTACAGTGATGGGGATGGTGGGGGATAGCAGACACAACTCATGGTGCAGAAATCAGAAAACATGATTTCCAGTCCTACCAGTGTAATAAACTCAAAGAAATTATAAATGATGACATTGCAAAAATGCTTTCAGATGCCCCCATAACTCTGTAAATATTAAACAAATTAATAAGGAAGAAACATTTTGAAAAATGGAAGGTAATATCCAACATTTCGTTAATATTCTTTATAATATATTTGCTATGACCTAGAGTTTTCTAAATCTCTATGCAGTCTAGGTTCTGAACCCTAACTTAGCACCAGACTCTATAAAACAATGAGGTGGATTTTTAAACAAATATTCAATTACATACATCCAAATGAGTGTGGCCTTTACAAAATAATCACCTTGGAAGATGTTGGCACTGCTGAGAATAATTATGTAATATTTCTTTTTAAGTTGTTTATTGAAGTCAATTTATGAATGGGTGGAAAAAGAGACTCATGACTCTGTGTATCTAATTCAGCTCAACAACCTAGTTTGTTCATTCATCTTAGCTCTCTAGTTTTGTTTATAGGAAATGAAATTCATTCCTATAGTATAAAAGTAGTTACTGATGATATTTGAAATACATTGTCTCCCAAATTAACTCTTTCTAACAGTCATTTGGATGAACAAGTTATGATATGGATATTTAAAAATCAGTCATGTCCAATCAGAACTCATTTCAAGTGAGACAGATAAATCAGAAACAGTCAAAGAAGAGCAAAAAAGAAAATACAATGCTTAGAAAATAATATGGGCTGGGGATGTAGCTCAGCGGTAGAGCAGTTGCCTAGTATGTATAAAACCCTGGGTTCCAACCTCAACACTGAAAAAAAAGCCACAGAAAATAATTAGGGAAGTAAGAATATCTAAACAACTGGATTTTTTCTAAGCTGAAGAATAAAAAGGGAAATAGTAGTTCAGAACTTTGGTCAAGCATATGAGACTTTGACAAAGAAGTCAAACTCATGGTAAACTATAATATACATATAATGCAAAAAGGAACAGATGACATAAAGGATGTGGGTCAGGGTCAAGAATTTAACCAATGACATTTATATAAAATCAGGAATTGCATGTAGCTGTATCTGTAAGCATTGCAGCTAGCTCATCTTGTGTAAAGATAGTGAATCTTATGTAAAGATCTAAAACAGTCATCTTGTATAAAGATAGTAAAACTGTCATTTAAGGATATTAGATATAATTTCAATTAATCCCCTTTGAATCTGGATGTTGAACTTTTCCATCAAGGGGTGAGTGTGGAGTCATCTGAAGGCCTAACGAGTTTCCATTTAATTTCTTCTTTTTGCTTATAAACAGCATTTGTTGCCCTGGAATCAAGATGCTTTTTAAAAATTACGACCTCTTCAAAACAACCTTCCATTAGAGTAATTTAAAATAATGTAATAATTGACATGGTAATTAGAACTTCATTAAATGAATACTGACTACTTTTTTCTTATATATTATTATAAGAATATAGAGTTTCTATTTTTAAACACCTGCTTAGAGATTACTCTTAAAATTGTAAATGAAATGCTCATTAAAGCTAAAGGAGCAACTGCACAATGGAAAGAAAAATATATCTATTTTAACTAGTTACGTGAAATGGCTCTGATGCCATCTAAAAATCACTTTGAGTGGTGCTATTCTTCATAGACCTTAAAGTGAATGGTGATGTAAGAAAAATTAGAAACCATTGAATGAATATTTACACCTACCTAATGAAAATTCAGAGGACGGTATATAAAATCTTTATCATCTAAAGACACCGGTCAATAAAGTTGGAGCACTGAAGTCTCCATGCGTATTATGACCAGACAATAATGTTGGTAATGCATCTGCACTCATTTGGAAACAGTGTCACCATACTGCTGCACTTACTTCTTTTTTCTTTCGTTTTCATAAAATAATACATTTCCTGATCACATTAAAAGATTCCATTTAGCTTGAATGAGCTTCATGAGAGTGGCTTTGATTATTCTTAAAATTGATTTAGTTATCTGAGTCCAGTGAATGACCGTCATGTGACCATGGCTCTCCATAGCAAATGCCCACTAAAGCTCCCTCTTTCTGTTGTATTTCAGGATTTTCTATTAACTTTAGTGACAAACGCATACAAAAAAAAAAAGATGGAATTAAAAAAATCACCCATACAATGTCAGTGAAGACACAGGTCATAATTGTATATGCATGAACTGGTGGCCTCCTATTATTTCCAACACCCTGAGTCAAAGTTCTTAAGGGATTGAAATGTAATGGCAATATCATTAAATTAAATGATAGAAGTTGACAGTCAGTGAAAAAAATGTAACATAGCACTTACATTCTCTATCTATATATAATAGAGGAGAGTGAACATTTTATATGAAACTTATCACTAAAAACAACTGACTTAGGCTGAGTTTTTGAGTTACAGTATCAGTCTCTCAATAGTTTTGTTTTTTCTTTTTTTTTTAGTAGAAATTTTTGACCAGTGCTTCAACCAGACAGAAGGGATACAGGACTTATTGGGAAGGTGAGGTCTAGGACTAACAAGAAGAAAAAAAATCCTTAATATAATGCCAGTATTAACATATTAAGGCTCTCCCAACTATTTTAAAGGCAAATAAGTTATTTATTGACTATCCTTTTCCTAATTTTCAATCCAAAGCAAACTTCTTCACTTTGGATAGCCTCCCCCACAAAAAAGGTTTAATACCTCAAGAGTTTAGGAAGAGTTTGAGAATATATTGTAACAAGATATGCATAAATTCCAATACCCGGAATTTACTGATAATTCTCATCCACTTTTTTATAGATTTAATTTTTTTATATTCCAACTAATGAAAGGCTATCAAATAAGATGAAAAACAGGGATTTCAAGGATACTGGAGTTCACTTAAATAAATTAGAAGTCAGTTTGGTTGACTGATGAATTTGTAAGAGCAGCTACCCAGGAAAACAAACTCATAGTAGATTTTGAACTTATTTCTAAGACAGGGCATTGCATCAGGGTCTGGTGTAATATGCATTTTTCACTCCAAAATTGTACTAGGGAAATCACTTGCAGTATTAAAATCATTCTCTAGCTAATTCCTTAGTTTTATATTCAGTGTCCATTGAAACTTTTCCACCCATTTTTTGTTGTATATATTTAAGGTGTACAGAATGATGTTTATATAACACACACACAGATGATTAGTACATACAAGTCAATCATCATAGTCTTCATTTCTTATTCATCCTACATGACTTGAACTTTGTGCCCTTTGCCTTATAGCTCCTCACACCCCTCCTCCCTTTGCCCCACCTCTGGTAACCACTGTTGTATGCTCTGTTTCTATGTATTTAACATTTTTAAAAAGATTCCACATATAATAAAAACTGTGAAGTATTTTTCTTTCCATGCCTCATTTAAAGTTCACTTTGTATAATGTTCCTCAGGTTCATCCATGTTATTGCAAATGGCAGGATCTCCTTTTTCTTAAGGCTAAATGATAATCCATTGTGGTGTGTGTGTGTGTGTGTGTGTGTGTGTGTGTGTGTGTGTATGTGTGTGTGTGTAGGACACTAAAAACCTAAATGTCCAACAACAGATGAATGGATAGTGTTTTTCCATATCTTTGCTACTGTGAATAATACTTCAATGAACATAGAAATGTGGGTATATCTACAAGGTGCTCATTTCATTTCCTTTGATTATTATTTATCCAAAAGAGGGACTTCTGGTCTTTTGGTAGCTCTTTTTAATTTTCTGAGGGATACTTGTACTTATTTACAGCCCACCAACAATGTACAAGGGTTTCCCTTTCTCTACACTCTTGCCAACATTTGTTATCTTTTTGATAATATCTATCAGGTATAAGGTGAGGTCTTGTGGTTTTGATTTGCATTTCCCTGATAATTAGTGATATTGGGCATCTTTTCATATACTTATTGGATATTTATGTCATCTTTGGAAAAATATCCAAGTTTTTTGCACATTTTTAAATTAGACTAATTTTTTCTTTCTCTTTTCTTTCTTTTTTCTTCTGAAGAGTTACATGAGTTCCTTATAGTTTGGATATTAACCCCATAATATAAGAGATAAAGTTTGCAGATATTTTCTTCTAATTAATAGGCAGCCTTTTGTGTGTTTTCTTTGCCATGCAGAAGCTTCTTAGTGTATCTCATTTATTTATTTTTTTGTTGCCTATGCTTTCGGTGCCCTAGTTAAAAAAAAAAAAGTAATTGCCAAGGCCCATATTGATCTAGGAAATTTTCTCCTATATTTATTCTAGGGATTTTATAGTTTCACACCTTAAATCTACATATTGACTTCATTATATCTAGGTCTTCAATTCATTATTTCTAAATCTTGAATTCACTTTGAGTTGATTTTTGTGTATGATATAAGTGTTCAATTTCATTCTTTTTTTCCTGTGGGTGCCCAGATTTCTCAATGCCATTTTTTAAAGATAATATCTTTTCTCCCATTGTATCTTCTTGGTTCCCTTATTAAAAACTAGTTGTTTGAGTTGGGCATGGTGACATATGCCTATAATCCTACTACTGGGGAGGCTGAGACAAAAGAATTGTAGGTTCAAGGCCAGCCTCAGAAACTTAGTAAAACAATAAAAAAGACTGGGGTATAGCCACAAGATAGAACATTACTGGATTCAATTCCCAGTACCCCCCAAAAAATTTAGTTGACTATTTCTGGCTGTCTTTCTGTTCCATTGGTATATGTATCTATTTTTATGCCAGTACTATATTCTTTTGATTAATAAGCTTTGTAATATATTTTTAAATAATAAAATGTGATAACTCTAAGTTTGTTTTTCTTTCTCGGGATTGTTCTGGGTATTCAGAATCTTTTGTGAAATTTTCTAATATGGATTTTATAATTATTTTTTCTATATCTGTAAAAGATGGTACCCCTCAAGGAATTTTTAAAAGAGGAACAAACTAAGATTAAGGTCAGTAGAAGGAAGGAAATAATACTTCACTTGAGAATAAACAAGTGAAGTAAAGACAGAAAAACAATAGAAAAAGTCAACAAAACTAAAAATTGATTTTTAAAAGATAAAGTTGACAGACTTTTTAGACTAAGAAAAAACATGAGATGATTCAAATATATAATATCAGAAATGAAAGAGGATACATCATAACTGATAATACAGAAATGTATAGGATTTTAATAGGCTATTATGAACAATTATATTTCAAATAATTAAATTGCCAGAAGAAATGGATAAATTTCTAGAAATGTACAATGTACCAAGACTGAATAATGAAGAAATAGAAAATTTGAATGGAACAATAGTGAATAAGGAGATTGTGTCAGTAATTAAAAAAAATCTCTCATTAAAAAATAAACAAACAAAAAGCAACCCTCATGACATGATATCTTTGACTGCTGATCTCTAACAAAAATTTAAAATGGAACTAATACTAATCCTTCTCTAACTCTTACAAAAAACTGAAGAGAAGGGAATAATTCCAAACTCATTTTATGAAGCCAGTTTCATCCTGATACCAAAGCTAAACAAGGACTCTAAGGAAAAATATAGACCGAGAGCCCTAATGAACATGAATGAAAATATCTTCAAAAAATTGATAGCAAACTAAATTAAACAGCACATTAAAAGGGTCATTCATTTGATAGAGTGGAATTTATCCCTTGGCTGCAAGGATGGCTTAACCTACACAAATCAACAACTGTGATATTCCACATTAACAAAATGAAGAACTAAAATCAAATGATCATATCAAAGATGCAGAAAAAGATTTGACAAAAGTTAATATCATTTCATTATAGAAATTCGCAACAGATTAGATATAGAAGGGATATATTTTAACATAATACAAACCATCCTACTTAATGTTAAAAGTTGGAAGATAGTCTTCTAAGATCAGGTACAAGACAAGGATGCCTACTTTTCCAAATTCTGTTCAAAACAGTACTAGAAGTCATAGCTAAAGCAATAATGCAAGAAAAGGAAATAAAAGGCATCCAAATAAAAAAAGAAGTTAAATTGTTCCCATCTGTAGATGACATAATCTTCTCCATAAAAATCCTAAAGACTCCACCAAAAACCAAACAAAATAATTCAGTAAAGTTGCAGGATACAAAATCAACATGAACAACCAGTAGTGTTTTTACATACTAACAAGTATCAGAAAAAAAAATCCAGTTTGCAATCCTGTTTTATGCAGTTTACAATAGCATAGAAAATTAGGAGTAAATTTAACTAAGGAGATAATAGATCTGTATATTGAAAAAATAAAACATTGATGAAAGAAATTGAGGACACTCAAATAAATGGAAAGATACCTTGTTTTTATGGGTTGGAAGAATTACTATTGTTAAAATGTCCATATTACCCAAAGAGATTTACAGATTCAATGCAATCCTCATAAAAATTCCAATGACATTTCTCATAGAAATAAAAAAAAGTGGTTCACTGAAGCATTTTTCAGGTGAGGTGATTGCATGTCTTACCATTAATATGTTGACATCCTTGTCAAAGTAAGTTACAGAATAAGATAACAGAAATAAACAGTGCCACTGAGAACTGACACATTCCTAGAAATGGTAACAAGACTTCAAGGAAAAATTGTGTACTGAAATACAAAGAAGCTTTTCTGTTAATAAATTGTAAGATATTCTACAATATTTTGTGATTTTTATATTTCTGTTATGTTCTCAATTAGCAAATATATAAGCAAGTAATGCTATTAGCTAGGTTTTCTTCAATAAAACTTTCCCTGACTTTATTACCCTCAGTATTTTATAGCAATGCTATCTACTTAAATGAAACACGTTTTCCCTGTGGCACTTATCATGTTCTTACATACTTAACAATATACTTATGTTTCATATTTATCACATATTATCTCTCTCCCCTTACTAGAATGTAAGGCTAATAAGGTAATGGGTTTTGTCTGCTTTCTTCATAAAAGTATTCCAAATTTCTACAACAGTAGTAGGCATACAATGGCATCTCAAGAAATATTTATTGAATAAGTGGAACAGTAAACATTTATTGAATAAGTGAATGATTCTGGTGATGCATACTGATTAAAACAGAAGGCATGTTCTAGCACACTTATCCAACTGATAAGAAATTTAGCTTCACAGTTTTTATATGGAGGTACATTTTCTGAAGTCATATGATTTTAATTTTCAAACATGAAGATTCATTTAAAACTGACTTTAAATTACTCCTTTGAGTATAAATCTTTATTCCAGTAGTGAAATCACCCATACATAATCTCCTACATGAGCTATATATGTTCCAACTATGTATGTTAATTACAGCGAAATCATAGTCTAGTCAACATATTTATTAATATTATTATTTAGGTACTCATTACTTCTATTTCTATATTCCAGTGCATAGGCATTTTCATTCAGCTATTTAAATACATTGTGTTTGTCTAGTCACATGTCTTGTAAAGAATGCATTCTGTTAGAGCTGGTGTGGTGGCACATGCTTGTAATCCCAGTACTTGGGAGGCGTAGACCGGAGGATCCGGATTAGCGGCCAACCTCAGCTACTTAGTGAGGCCCTCCGCAACTTTGTGAGACCCGGTTTCAGTAAAGGATAAAAAATTGGGCCGGGGGTGTAGCGCAGAGGTAGAACGCCCCTGGGTTCAATCCCCGATACCGCAAAAAAAAAAAAAAAGAATGCATTCTGTTAGTTCATGCTTCCTTTCTAAGTAGGAATAATTAGAAAGGTCGATTTGATAACTATTATAGAACCAGACAAGGGGATTGAGTTGAGTAATAAGAGTCAGTGGGGCATCAGAGAAGTGGGAGGACAGTTATGGAAAGGTGAAGGTCTTTGAGATGAATGAAAAATATTTGAATTAACTCCAGAGAGAACTTGATGGGAAGTTAAAAAAAAAGAAAATAAAAAGGGGATTCTGACTAGTACCCAAGGCCCAGCTGACATTAAACACTGTGAATTTGGAGTAAATCCAATTGGCAGAGTTACTTGGATTTATCTAATAATATTCAGCAGCCCAGAAGTATAGAAAATGAAAGGTTATATTAACCCAGGATTAGGAAATGGAGCGGGGTGAAATTCAGTTACAATGGGAGAGAGATGGAAATGTTATACATTCTCCACCCCATTGAAATGCCAGGCCAATATTGTAAATTCAAGTGTTTTCCAACTCATGACCATCGAAAGTACATCTTAATACTGATTTTTGCTTATATTTTAGCTAAAATTGGTTAAAAATGCTTTCTGGCTGAATAAGAGTCTAATTCAAGATAATGGTAGGAATCATAAATGATCTGTAATTTTTAACCAGTAAAATGCAATGTGTGAAACTCTACACTTTTAACAAAACCATTTGGGAGCCAATATTCTACGAAGTTGGAAAATCTCTGCGTCATTCCCAGCCAGGGTTGAAAAGGCAATGACTTTTACACCAAATAAACCCTTTTACCCACTCATCATAATGTTGATAATAAAAAATAAAAACCCTCAAGCACATTCATTTAACAGGTTCATTCAACAAATATTTAGTATATTTCTACTGCACATCAAGCAATCAATACATAGGGTGACCAACAGCTTATGATGGGGCCTGGTGTAAAGATAAATTGAGCCAAACAGATTGTCTGGAAATCAGATTGGAAATCTGAGCCAGCATATTTTAAGCTAGTGAGTTATTTCATGTAGAAACTGAAGCTGTAACAGCATCATGTGGACTGGGCCAGAGAGTCATGACAGTCATGTGCTGCCAAAGGTTCAGAGGAAAAGGAAACAAGCAGTAAGACAGGAAGAGAAAGAGTGGAGAGAAATTTAAATTCTTTTGAGAAAGAAATAACAGGGCTCACAAAAGAGCGATGGTCAAAGGTCTGTCCCTAGAACTTTCCCTAGGTTCTAGCAGTTCCAGTCTCAGGGTCTCTTCATGTGTATAATACAGTGGGCTTCATCTTCCTCTAAAACAGTCTCAGTGTATCTCTGACTCTCTCCTCTTGAGTCTAAGCAGAAACTGAAATTTGAATATTTATTTTACCATAGATCATTATGAGTACATACAGTACTCTACATATTTGCATATTAGATCTGCCCACTAAGCACATTCCTGCACTCTGGACATTAATGCTGGTTTATTTTTCTGTGTTTTCACATTTCCTCTGCTGTTTTAATCTTGACTCTAAGGAGTAAGTTGTAGCCTGAGCATGCACACTTTGTGACGCTATGAAGAGTATTACTGGTGTTTTCATCTTACAGATCCTGTGAGGTGGGACAGGCAGTGTGTTCAGCCAGCTTTGTGGCTGTGAAACCCTAGGTCTGAGTTCTGGCTTTAACACTTGTCCTATGACTTTTTCTACACTACTTTCATCTTCCAAGCCTCAGGTGACGTCAATCAAAAAAATATAAAACTATTTAATTCTCTGGTAGATTGTAGAAATACTGTATGTAGCAGCACTACTCTCAGCACACTTGATGATAATCATGTGTCTAAGCCGGGTGTGGTGGCCCATGCTTGTAATCCCAGTACTTGGGAGGCTGAGACCAAGAGGATCACAGGTTCATAGCCAGCCTCAGCTACTTAGTGAGACCCTGTTTCAAAATAAAGAATAAAAAATAGTGATGGGGGTATAGCTTGGAGGTAGAATGCCCCTGGGTTCAATCCCCAGTACCACAAAAATAAATAAATAAATAAATAATCATGTGTCTGGCAAGGAGCAGGAGCCCATTGTGAAACCCACTCATAGCCCATTCATATCTTCCTATCCATGCATTTTTGTGCTCATAAAAATAAATTCAGATCATATTCAAACCTAGATATCTTTTACCTTCCAGATTCTTTCTGAAAAAACTGTTCCATAGTCCTCCCTCCTTCCTGTTAGACCAAGGTGCCTTCCTGTATCATTTCTATTCTTCTTAAGGTACTTCCGTCAACCATCTTTTAGTTGAGGTCTGCTGACAAGAATTTTGGGTTGACTTTTTTTTTTCTTTCAGCACATGAAAAGTATTTTCCCAATTCCTTTTGGACTCTCTGGTTTCTGGTGGGAAATCCATTGTCATGAGAACTTTTTTTGTCCCCTGTAAGTAAGGTATCATTTTTCTTTTACTTCTTTACAATTTTTAACACATATTAATTGTACAAATTAGTGGGGTTTGCTAACATTTACATAAATACATATATTATGCCTGGAGTCTGTCCACCTATTCTTTCCCTCCCATCTCTCACATCCTCCCTCCAGTCAGTCCCCTTCCTCTCCACTGATAATTCCTCTTCTACCTTCAGGTAATCCAGGGAATTTTTTTTTTCAGTTTCCACCTATGAGAGAAAACATATGAAATTTGTTTTTCTGTACCTGGTTAATTTCATGTAACATGATGTTTTCCATTTTGCAGGAATATCTTTTGTAGGTGATGTCATTTCCTTTGGATATATACCCAGAAGTGAGACAGCTGGATCATATCATGGTTCTATTTTTAGTTTTTTGAGAAACCTCCATACTCTTTTCCAAAGAAACTATACTAATTTACATTCCCACCAACAGTGTACAAAGATTCATTTCTCTCCACATCCCTACCAGCATTTGTTAGTTTTTGTTTTTAAGACAGTAGCCACTCTGAATGGGGTGAGATGGAAGTTCAGTGCAGTTTTGATTTGCATTTCTCTGATGGCTAAAGATCTTGAGCACTTTTTCCATATATTTATTAGCCATTTGTACTTCTTTAGAGAAGTATCCAGATAATTTGCCCATTTTAAATTATATTACTTGTTTTGTTGTTGTTAAGTTTTTTGAGGTCTTTATATATTCTGGATATTAATCATCTGTCAGTTGAATACTTGGAAGAGGTTATCTCCCATTATGTATGTTGTTTCTTCATTTTGCTGATTATTTCTTTTTCTCTGCAGAATCTTTTTAATTTGATATAATATCATTTTTCAATTCTTGCTTTTGTTTACTGAGCTATTTGAGTCCTATTCAGGAAATCATTGCCTGTGCTGATATCTTGGAGGGTTTCCCTTATGATTTCTTCTAGTAGTTTCAAAGATTTATGTCTTTCATTAAGATTTTTTTTTTATTCATCCTGAGTTGATTTTGTATAGGGTGAGTGATAGGGCTCTGTGTCCAGTTTTCCCAGAACCATTTGTTGAAGAGGTTGTCTTTTGTGAAATGGACGTTTTGGGCACCTTTTGTTGAGAATCAGTGGCTGTGGATGTGTGGGGTTTTATTTCGGTTCTATATGCTGTTTCATTGGTGTGCATGTCAGTTTTTATGCCAATACCATACTATTTTTGTGGCTATTGATTTGTAGTATATTTTGAAGTCAGGTATTGTGTTGTTGCCAGAATTTCTCATTTTACTTAGAATTGCTTTGACTACTTGGGGTCTTTGTGGTTCCACATAGATTTTAGGATTGTTTTTCCATTTCTGTGAAAAACAACATTGGTAATTTGATTGGGGATTGCATTGAATCTGTAGATTTCTTTTAAGAATATTAACTCCCAATCTAAGAACATGGGAAGTCTCTACATCTTCTAGTGTCTTCTTCAATATCCTTCTTCAGTGTTCTATTATTTTCATTGTAGAGGCCTTTCACCTCCTTGGTTAGACTTATTCCTAGATTTTTTTTGAGGCTTTTGTGAATGGACTTTCTTGCTTGATTTTTTTCTCAGCACATTCATTATTGATATATGGAGAAGCTGGTGACTTCTGTGTGTTGACTTGTGTTATGGTGTGGATCTGGAATGTCCCCTAAAAATCTCATGTGTTGAAAGTCTGATCCACAGTACAGCAATATTCAGAGGTGGGAAGTGAATGAAGAAGGTGAATCCCTGGGGATGTGGCCTTGATGACTCTATCTGTCCCTGACCCCTTTCTGTCTCTCTGTTTCCCAGCTGCCAGGGGCTCCAAAGCTTTCCTCTACCATGCACTTCTGCCATGATGTTTTGGCCCTGAAGCTGACTGGCCATGAACTAAATTTGTAAAACCTTGAGTCAAATAAACATTTCCTCCTCTAAGTTCTTCTTGTCGGATATTTTGGTCATAGTGATGAAAAACCTAACACAATATTGTATCCCAAAAATTTACTGAATTTATCATATCTTTTGATGGGGTTTTTAGGGTTTTCTAATTATAGAATCATATCATCAGAAAATAGTTTTACTTCCTCCTCTCCAATTCATATCTCTTTTATTTCTTTCTAAAATTTCTAGTACTATATTGAATAAAAGTGGTGAGAGAGGTCACCCTCCCTCATTCTTGATTTTAGAGAAAATGCTTTTAGATTTTCTGCATTCAGAATGATGTTGATTATGGGTTTGTCATTTATTGCCTTTATTATGTTGAGGTATGTAATATTTCCATACCTAATTTATTCAGGACTCTATCATCAGGTGATGTTGCATTTTATCAAAGGCTTTTTCTGCATCTACTGAGATGATCATGTGATTTCTGTCCCTAATTTTATCTATGTGCTGCATTATGTGTATTGATTTGTATATATTTAATCATATATAATGCATCCCTGGGATAAAACCAGCTTAATCATGATTTATGAAATGTTTACTGTTCTCTTGAGTTTGGTTTTCAAGTATTTTATTGAGGATTTTGGCATTGATATTCATCAGTGATACTGGTCTGTATTTTTCATTTTTTTGTTATTGCTGTGTCCTTATTAGGCATTGAAAACAGTGTAATAATGGCTTCATAGAATGAGTTTGGAAGACTTTCCTTCCTTTCAATTATGTAGAATAGTTTAAGGAACATTCGTGTTAGTTCTTCTCTAAAAGTCTGGTAAAATTCAGCAGTGAATCCATTCAGTACTGGGCTTTTTTTGATTGGGAGATTTTTTGATTCTGCTTGATTCTCATTATTTGTAGTTGACCTATTTGTTTTTTTAAATATCCTCTTGGTTAAGTGTTGGTAGGTCATATGTGTCCAGAAAGTTTTCTATTTCTTTTAAATTTTCCAATTTATTAAAATATAGTTTTTAAAAATATCCTCTAAGGATCCTTTAAATTTCAGTGATATCTATAGTAATGTCTCCTTTTTAATCTCCAATTTTATTTATTTGGGTCTTCTTTCTTGCTTTTGGTTAGTTTAGCTAAAGGTTCATTTTATTTGTGTTTTCAAACAAAAATACAGCAAAACCAAACAAAAACCAACACAGTACCAGCCTTTTGTTTCAATGATCCTTTGTATTATTTATTTAGCCTCTATTTATTTTTCACTGATTTTCATTCTTTCTTTCCTTCTACTGATTTTGGGTTGGATTTGTTTACGTTTTCCTAAGACCTTGATTAGGTTATTTATTTGAGATTATTTGATTATTTATTTGAGATCTTTGTTATATTATACACACTCATTGCTATAAACTTCCCTCTTAGTACTGTTTTCAATGTATTCCACATGTTCTGGTATGCTGTATTTCCATTTTTATTTGAATCTCAGAAACTTTTAATTTCCCCTCTAATTTTTTCAGTGACCTACTATTTATTTAATGGTGTATTGTTCAGTCTCTATGTGTTTGTATAGTTTACGTAGCATCTCTTGATGTTGCTTTTATTTTTATTCTATGGTTATCTGATAATATACAAACAGTTACTTAATTCTTCTTTATGAACTAAAATATCTATTTTGGCAAAAGTTCCAAATGCTGATGAAAAATTAAGTGTGTTCTGCCACTATTGGATAAAATACTCTACAGATGTCTGTTAAGTCCATTTGATCTACAGTATAATCCAACTCTGATGTCTCTTTATTGTTTTTTGTTTTGTTTTATTTTTGTCTATGTGGCCTTTATGTTTGTGATGGTGAATATCAAAGATACCTACTGGTAATGAATTAGACTATTTCTCTCCCTTTATGTCTAGTAGTATTTGTTTTATAAAATTGAGTGATTTGACATTCAGTGCATATATATATTTATAATCATTATATATGTATTGACCTTCTTTGTCTCTGTTAGCTGATTTTGGTTTAAAGTCTGTTTTGTAAGATATGAGTATAGCTACTTCTGCTTGAATATTCTATTTGCTTGGAATATCATTTTCCAGCCTCTCACTCTCAGTATGTATTTTTCTTTTCAGGTTAGGTGTGTTTCTTGTAGGCAGCATATTGATGAGTCTTATTTTAATCCAATCAGCTCGCCTGCATCTTTTAGTTGGAGAATTAACATCATTTACATTCAGAATTATTATTGAAATGTATGCAGTTGTTCCTGTCATTTTGTTGATTTTTTTCTGGTTGATTTGAATATTTTATGCTCATTTCTTCTTTTGCAATTCATCTTAGACATTTGATGGTTTACTGTATTGATGTTTGATTCTTATCTTTCATTTGTGTGTGAAATATTCTAGTGAGATTTATTTTTTCTTGTGCTTTCGTGATTTTTATTCCTCTTCTGGATGTAGGATTTCCCTGAGTATTTTCTGTAATGCTAATCTTGTGGTCCTAAATCCCTTCAGTTTATGTTTGTCTTGAAGGGTATTTATTACTCCTTGATTCTGAAGTATGAATTTTCTGGCTATAGTAATCTTGGTTGACAGTTATTTTCTTTTAGAACTTGAAAAACATCAATTTCTTACACTCCTGGCTTTTACAATTTATGTTAAAAAAATCTGCTGTTACTTTGTAGGGTTTGCCTTTAAATGTGACTTTCACTTTTCTCTTATAGATATTAAAATTTTTTCTCTGTCATGTACTTTTTGAAATTTAACTATAATATATTGTGTACAGATTCTTGTCTGGTCATGTCTATTAGGGGTTCTACGTGCATCCTGTACCTGGATTTTTGTGTCTTTCCCAAGATTTTAGAAATTTTCTTCTATTATTTTACTGAAATTATTTCTCAGAGATCGTATATGTTCTCTTCATTCTTTTAGTTTTTCCTTATCGCTTCCTGAATGTACTATTTTGGCAGAATTGTCCTGAAGCACTGATAATCTTTCTAATTCTTGATTTAGTATGTTATTGAGACTTTCAACTAATGTTTTTAACTGACTTGCTGAGCTTTCTAGATCTAAGATTTCTATTTGGTTCTTTTTCAAAATTATTATTTCTTTACTGAAGTGATCATTCATATCCTACATTGTCTTTCTTAATTCATGTAGTTATTTATTTGCATTCACTTGGATTTCATTGAACTTTAAAAATATTATTTTTAATTCTTTGTCCAGTATTTCATCTACTTTGATATATTAAGTATCCTTTATTAGAGAATTAGGAACTTTAGGAAGTATCTATTGCCTTATTTTTCATATTTTTATGTAAAGATTGGGAATCTATTTAGATGCATATCTCTTCCACTTTTTTGTAAGAGCCTTCTTGATCTGCAGCTCTGTGTGTGTGTGTGTGTGTGTGTGTGTGTGTGTGTGTGTGTGAGAGAGAGAGAGAGAGAGAGAGAGAAACAGACACTAAGGATTGAACACCAGGGGTGCTCTGCCACTGAGCTACAATCCCAGACCTTTTAAAATCTTATTTTGAGACATGGTTTTGTTAAGTTGTCCAGGCTGGCCTTGAACTAGCAATCCTCCTGCCTCAGCCTTCCAAATAGCTGGGATTTCAGGCATGCATCACCACCACCAGCTATCCTTCTCTTGACAATCTTGACAATGTGTCTTGAGGTTTGTTGTATAGTGTTGGGTTTGTTTATAGTGTTAGGTGTATTTTGACAGAATTTTTTTTTTAGACAGAATTTTTACTATGTCAGAGCTCAAGGGATCTGCTTTTTCTGTAGATCATACAAGAGTATGGTGCCTCTGGTAGCTCAGAAGTGTGTAGTGCCGACAGTAGAATTTGTGAGGTGTACCCTCAGTGGTTAGTCTTATAGTGGGAATAAAGTCCCTATAATGTATTAGGAGTTTCCATGAGCTGTGTTTGTATTGGCTGTTAATTGAATTAATTCTGATACTGGCTGTTCCAATTATGATTATGGTCCTGGAGCTTTTGTCCTATGTTTGGACATTGGTGTTTAATAGGGAGACGCAGGGACTGGGGTCATAGCTCTCCCCCCGTGGCAGTCACTTACAGTCTTGCAATATATGATCTGGTAGAGAATGGATGCAACTGATACTGAAGTCTCTCATAGGTGTGGGGCCCACAACCCTTTATGTTATTTCTCTCTGCTTTTCCTTTGGTAGTGAATGTCCAGGAGACTTCAGATCTCCCTCCCCAGCCATGCCTGCTTGGGGATGGGCTGCCAGCTGGGAGAATACATTCCCCCCATCCCTATTCTTTAAATTTAAGTATCCTCCAAGGTTAAAGTGGGAATGGGTCATGGCTAAAGCAAGGTGCAATCCCTCTCAGCTGGGCTGGCAGTGTAGACCAGCAGCAGAGCATCCACCCAGCATGGCTGAATTGCCATCTTCCATCTCTGGCACCACAAAGAAAGGGAGAAAAAAACATTTAAAAAGCAGATAAAGAAATAAAGTAAAAACCAAATAAAAACAACTACAGCAACATAATCAAAAACAGAAAAGAAAGGAGAAAGGTAATATAGAATAAAACTAAATGTTAAAGAGTAATATGAATTGAATTAATAAAATTTTTTACTTTTTTGTGGTACTGGGGATTGAACCCAGGGGCATTCTACCTCTGACCTACACCCCAGCCCTATTTTTTTTATTCTTTATTTTGAAACAGGGTCTCACTAAGTTGCAGAGGGCCTCACTAAGTAGCTGAGGCTGGCCGCGAACCTGCAATCCTCCTGTCTCAGCCTCTCCAGTACTGGGATTACAAGCGTGTGCCAGCACGCCCGGCTGAATTAATAAGATTTTAAATAGGAGAAAAGAGCAGAAGAAAAGTTAAAATGTATAAAATAGGGAGAAAGAACAGAAAAAAGGAAAGAAGGAGAAAAGTAAAAGAAAGCAGAAGAAAGGGAAAAAAGAAAATGAAAGGAAAGAAAAAGAAAAGAAATTAAAAAATTAAATATTAAAAGAGGAGAAGAGAGAGAAACAAATGCAGAACAGCAAAAAAAAAAAAAAAGTATTAATAAGAAACGAAAATTTCCTCTCCACCAAGGTGCTGGAATGAGTGGAATAGAGTGGATATTTGTAGCCTATGCCAATCAAAGCTCTCTGTCTTTTTAGATAGCATGCCCCTTGACAGAGCAAAGGCTGGGTGTTATTCACCCCTGTTCTTCATTCCTTTGTGGCGTTCCTCAGGTGACTAGCAGGGGTGAGTTATGTCTAGAGTCAATCAGAATAACTCTTAGCTGCTTTGCATGCTGGAATGAACTAGAGCAGAATGCAGGGCTCCCCAGATGAAGATTCTCTCCGGAGACATTTGATCTGCACCCTCTGAGAGCTGGGTAGGTGTTGATGCCACAGCATGTCAGTAAGTGAGGACAGAATGTTGAACTTCCCAGCGATCCTCTCCTCTCCAGGCCTTTCTGTGCTGTGTGTTTGGAGGGTGGGCATAACACTGGCTCTGGAGCATGACCCTGTGCACCCCAAAGGCAGAGAGAAGCTATGGAGTCTTGAATATTTGTGCTGAGGAATATGGCTGCAGGTTCCTTGTGAGCCACCACCCATGATTCTGGTGTTTCCAGCCCTGGCTCCTGCATATAGTCACACGTGATAGCTCAGTCCCCCAGACGCTGATATCTGGCCTGCCCAACCAGATTCCAAAGAGAAGTGACTTCCATTCTTCCATGTGAATCAGTCCCATCTCCCACGGTATATAACTCATCAAATTTGTGTCAGACTTTGTCTTCCAGGCCCAACTCTGCCAGTGTAGCGTGGTTACCATGAGGTCCCAGAGATAGGAAAAGCCAAGGCCTTTGAGTCCCAGAGCAAAAAGCTCAGACAATAGGGCCATTTTCAAAATGGCTCCCAGTTATAGCATTTTGAGAATATTCTGGAAGTGCAGAGAACTTCTGCAGAGCCAGTTCAGCATGCAGATTCCACATTGATTATCTATTTATACTATATTTCTGCAGACTGACAAATCATGTGCCACTGGTGCTCACTGGATCTCTCTTTTTACATTTACCACTGCTGAAAGGGCACTCCCCCTTCCATACTTCCCTGCCATGGGTGCCTGGGGTGCTATTTCACCCTTTCTTCCACTATCCGAAATCTCTGGGTGTCCTACTCAGCTTTTTGTCACTGAAAGAAAATACATGAGTAAAACAGCTTAGGAGGAAAGACTTATTTTGTTTCATGGTGTCAGAGGTTTCAGTCCATTGTCAACTGGCTCCAAGGCAAAAACATTCTGTTGGAAGGGCATGGCAGAGGAAAACTGCTCAGCTCATAGGAGCCATGAAGCAGAGAAAGAGAAGGAGGAAGGGGTAGGGGACAAGATCAAACCCTCCAGGGCATGCCCCCAGTAACCTACTTCTTCCTACTAGGCCCCATCTCCTGCAGTTCCCACCACCTCCCAATAGTACCATCAAATTATTAATTCATCGATACATGAATCCATTAATGAGATAAGAGCCCTTATGATCCAATCACTTCCCAAAAGGCCTGACTCTGAACACTGCTGCATGGGGGACCAAATCTTGAACTCATGAGCCTTGGAGGACACTCCAGAGGCAAACCAGAACACTGCGCTTCCCTACAACTTGGTCTGTCAACTACTGAACTCCAGCGTTCTCCCGCAGGCCACCACCTCAAGCAGCAGCTACACTCCACTTTCTCTCATTCTACCTCACGGAGAAGCAGGTGTGTTCTGGGTGCTTCTAATTCTCCATCTCTTTTGCTCTTTTGCTACTTTCAAGTTTCTTTCTGTGTCTTTAGTTTTCAGAAATTGACTATGATGTATTTTGGTATGATTTCTTTTGGTCTATCTTGTTTTAAGTTTCCCTTAGCTTCTGGAATATATAGATTTTTTTTTAAAGAGAGACTTTTCAGCCACCATTTCTTTTTCATCTCCATTTTCATTCCCATTTCTTCTGTGACTCTGATAACTGAATACTAGACCTGTTTTAGTCTCACAATTCCCTGAGCTTTGCTTGTTGTTCTTTTTTCAGTCTTTTGTTTTTCCTGTGTACAGATTGGTTAATTTCTCTTGCTCTATTTTCTAGTTCACTGATTCCTTTTCCTATTCTCTGCATTCTGCTATTGAGCATATTGAGTTTCATATTTTAGTTATTAGATTTTTCAGTCTAATGTTTCCACCTGATTCTTCTTTTTATTTCTTTGTTGAGAGTTTCTGTGTTTTTTTTCATTTATCTTAAGTATGTTTGCAATTATTTGTTAACACAATTATATCAGAAGCACTTTAAATCTTGTCAGATAATTCTAACATCTATATCATCTTGATGTTGGTATCATTGATTATACCTTATCATGAACATTGAAATCTTCCTGAGTCTTGGTATGATGAGTGATTTTCAAATGAAATCTTGTCATTTGGGGTATAATAATAAGAGACTCTTCATCTTATTTAAACATTTTGAGCTAGCCATTCTTAACACCACATTGGCAGGGAAAGAGGAAGCTTCTGTCTTTTTACTGCAGGATAGAAGACCATGTTCCCTATTTGGTCTCCTCTGATGCTCAATGGGCCTGGTTCCTTATGCCTGGGAGAGGATGGACCTTCTGGTGCAACACAAAGTTTACACTGATACCTCCTTGGCTGGGAGGGGCACGAATGTGGTGTTGTTACTCTCCATTCGGGGCGCCATTGGGTGAAGAAAAGGATAGTAGGCTCATTACCCCAGTATGGTAATGAAAGTCCTGACTCCTCTCTAGACCTTCTCTGGCATCGCCCCAGGGGAGAGGAAGAGGGTACCTCATTACTCCCAGGTGGGGATGGGAGTTCAGGCTTCCTACATGAGGAGCTTATTATTGCCCAGCGGGACTGTGGGCTGTCTGGCGAGGGTGGTGGTCCCTATACTGGATGTCCACTTATCCTTTGTGTGGATGGGTATAGTTTTTATCTGTATTGTTTGGCTGAAGCCGAGCAGTTATCGTCTAAAACTTTCAGCCTTGCTAAGCTGCTCCTTTCCTGGTTCTTTGTGTATAGAGAGCAGGCTTATTTTGTGTGCATCTGTTGTTGTTTGTAGGTCGCTGGCCTTCTTTGGCTCCAAGTGTGATATATATGAGGAAAGATCTAACAAATCTAGAAACTCATCACTCTTTTGAGATTCCTAGCTGATCTGCCTTCTCTTTGTCATCCAGAATCTTTTTGTTTGTTTGTTTGTTTATTTATTTATTTATTTATTTATTTATACTAGAGATTGAACCCAGGGGCATTCTACCTCCAAGCTTCACTCCCAGCCCTATTTATTTTTTTAAACAGGGTCTCACTAAGTTGCTGAAGTTGTCCTCGAACCTGCAATCCTACTGTCTCAGCCTCCCACGTACTAGGATTACAGACATGTGCCACCACGCTTGGTTCTAGTTTTATATTTAAACAAAGGTTTAAATATAGGGAGGCAGAGAGAAAAGTACATCTATTACACCTTTTGAAAAGAGACGTCTACCTCCATTTTGATACATATTGTTGCTACCTTAGATTGCATATGTTTCATCTGACAATATCAATTCTGATTCTCAAATGATCAACCCAAGATATTTTGTACTCCACTTATTTTTTTCCAGAAAATGATGTTATAGTTTCTGCTTTCAATTGCCATTGATACTAGGTAGTGAGAAATCATATTGATGGAGAAATCAGTTTAGTCATTATATCAAAAATTTTATCTTTGGGTCAAGTTGGACTTCAAAACCTGCATATCTAGCCCCTCAGAGAAATGCTTACCTTAAAATGTGCCAACAACTCTAAGCCTATGTGGAGCAACATTATAAAAAACTAGTGTATAAATAATAAAAAGTTACATAAGTTTTATTATTTGCAGCAGTGCTATTCAGAGTACAATTCACCAGGTCTCAAAACATCCCTTTGTAAACACAATGGAAGAATTCCCCTCAGTTTTGTATCAGAAGAAACTGAACCAACAATTTATTTTTATATTTTAAAAGTTACAAAGCCAATAATTTCTTTTCTGTCTGCCAATAAATTCACAGTCAAATTTGGTAATCCCTCCGATACCTATGGCACATATCCTGTGTGGGCTAATCTTTGGTTTCATTTTATTTTTTAGTGGAGATTTTACTTTTACCCAGATTTTCTCATATATTTATTTTTATCCAGCAGCATACTATGCAGTCAGTACCTGGTCTCATTTATTTTAGAAACAGATGGGTGAATGGATATATGAGAAAAACATAGAGTGATCATAAGCCCTGTTCAAATAGGACAGGAAATGAACCGCAGGTTTGTGCTTGACACACAAGGGGGACTTGAGGACTGCTGCCATTTTAATCCCACACTGCCTCTTACTCTGGAGTCCCTAAAATAACCTATTTTTGTCATGTAATTTAACTTGTATTTGTGAGATGGAGCTTTTCTTTTCTTTTTTGGCAGTGCTGGGGATTGAACCCAGGGCCTAGTGCATGCTAGTTAGGCAAGTGCTTTACCACTGAGCTATACCCCCAGACAGAGATGGAGCTTTGTAAAAATACAGACAAACACAAGTATTACCTGGAGGACTGAGGCACCACTGTGGAGGAACTGAAGTCCACTTTCAGCAGAGTCAATCCCACCTGTGGCCAAAATGGGGAACCCCGGCAAGGCACGGGCTATGGCAGTCACAGCTCTCAAAGCAATCGGTCTGATGGCTGTCCCTACAGAAAGCGAGAACCACCGATGGTTAGTATGTTCACAACTTGAGAACATTGACTTCTCTTTCCTATTATGGAATGGCAACGTCGTACTGGACAAATTCTCAGATTTCTTTTACTTTGAGATGCATGCATACATAATGTACAAATGTTACATTTCAAAGAATGTAATTTGTCAATGGATATGTATTCAAGGACACTGATGCTATATTGAGTGCAGAGAACTTGTGAAGTGGGTATATCAGCCCTACATGCAAATTACAGTTTGATATACAGCAATGTGTAAAGATTGTATGGAACATTCAAGCATCTGTTTGAAAAAGAACAAGAAACAGCAGGTTTTGAAAAAGAAAAACAATCATATACAGCACATAAATAGACATGCAATTCTGTTATGTTTCTGCAAAGTATAAAGCAGCTGGTGTGAATATAGATACTGTAAAACAAGCAAGGTGCTGATGAACTTGCAGATTCCATATTGCTTTATACATGGATTTCCCACAGTTTGAAGAAACATAGTGAGCCTAATGTAATTTTCATATATTAGAAAGTTGTGTTTTTTTTTTTTTGTGGTATTGGGGATTGAACCCAGGGGCATTCTACCTCCGAGCTACACCGCAGCCCTATTTTTTTTTTTTTTTTTTTTTTTTTG
>PVJS01003108.1:0-78128 GCA_004027185.1 Glis glis
GGGATTGAACGCAGGGGCCTTCTACCTCCGCGCTACGCCCCCGGCCCTATTTTTTATACTTTATTTTGAAACCGGGTCTCATGAAGTTGTGGAGGGCCTCACTAAGTAGAGAGAGAGAGACAGGGAGAGAGAGACAGGGAGAGAGAGAGCAAGAGAGCTGAGGCTGGCCGCAAACCCGGATCCTCCGGTCTCTGCCTCCCAAAGTACTGGGATTACAAGCGTGCGCCACCACGCCCGGCCCAACCTCACAATCTTTAGGTGATAGTTTGTCTTTAGTTTTCTTTTAGCTATCATTTTAACTTTGAATAATATACCCTGATGTGTGTGTGTGTGTGTGTGTGTGTGTGTGTGTGTGTGTGTGTTACTGGGGATTGAACTTAGGGCATTTTACCTCTGAGCTACACCCTCAGTCCTATTTTTTTTTTGTTTGTTTGGTTTGGTTTGGTTTGGTTTGGTTTGGTTTGGAAACAGGGTTTTATGAAGTTGCTGAGGCTGGTCTCAAACTTGCAATCCTCCTTCTCAGCCTCCCAAGTACTGGGATTACAAGCATGCGCCACGGCGCCCGGCTCTACCTTTTTATTGATTGATTCATTATCTTTAGACAACCTATCTGATTTCATGCCTTATAAAATGAGAAAACTAGCACCCCCATAGTTCTCTCCACTTTTTTATAGACATCTCTACCTACTAGTATTATCAATGTTAAATTTTTATTCCATGTTGTAACCAAAGTTAAATATTTATACTTTGTTAATAAATTGATTCTTGTGTGTGGGGGTACTAGGGATTGAACCCAGAGTGTTCTACCTCTAAGATATACCCCCAGCCTCATTTTTCATTTTTTGTTTTGAAACAGAGTCTTGTTAGGTTGCTGAGAGTTTCGCTATGTGGCTAAGGCTGTTCTTGAACCTGAGATCCTCTTGTCTCAGTCTCCCATGTACTGGGATTACAGGAATGCACCACCCCACCTGGCTCCTAAATTGATCTTCTAAACCAGGCATGGTGGCACACGCTTGTAATCCCAGTACTTGGGAGGCTGAGACAGGAGGATCACAGGTTTACAGCCAGCCTCAGCAACTTAGTGAGGCCCTCCGCAACTTAGCAAGACCCTGTTTCAAAATAAAAAATAAAATAGGGCTGGGGATGTAGCTCAGAAGTAGAATGCCTCCGGGATCAATCGTCAGCACCACCAAAAAAAAAAATTGATCTTCTATGTCTATTATATTATTATATTCATAGTTTATTCCCCTAACACTTCTGCTCTTTGTTCCAAAAGACTTTGACTTTTTTATTCAGCTATGCTATTGAATTTTTACTGGGCGATCATATTTTTGAGTTTCAACAATTCATTTATTCATCATTCGTTGTTTAGTAAATATCTACTTTATTTTATTTTTTTGTACTAGGGATTGAACCTAGGGGCATTCTACCTGTAAGCTACAGGCTCCACCCTTTTTGTTTTTTATTCTTGAAACAGGGTTTCACTAAGTTGCTGAAGCTGGCCTTGAACCTACAGTCCTCCTGTCTCAGCTTCCCAAGTACTGGGATTACAGGTGTGCACCACCATGCTCAGCTATACATCTAAAATTTTAAGATAATCATGTTTTCTTGCATTTGAGACTGTCATAGAATCTATTTGCAACTAAACTTCAAGGCTCCAAAATAAAGCAAAACCACATTTTCTTTTCCTTTTAAATAAACACATAATAATTGTACATAACGTACATTTTGTGTGTGTGCGCGTGGTACTGGGGATTGAACCCAGGGGCATTCTATTTCTGAGTTACACTCCCTGCCCTATTTTATTTTATTTTTAAAATTTTGAGGGGCTGGGGATATAGCTCAGTGATAAAGTGCTTTCCTAGCATGCATGAAGCCCTGGGTTCAATCCCCACTACCACACACACACACACACACACACACACACACACACACAAAATTGAAATAGGATCTCACAAATTGCTGAGAGTGGCTTCAAATCTGCGATTCCCTTGTCTCAGCCTCCCCAAGTACTGGGATTATAGGCATGCGTCACCACACCTAACACCTATGTATATTTTCAACCAAATAAACCTGTGCTGAGACATTCCTAAGGGCCAGGCATCAGATGAGATACTTGGAGATACAAAGCCAAGTAAGACACAGTCTTCACCCAGAATGTAAACAAATAAGCAATTACTCATTGGATTTGCTTACAAAGTAATTGGGAGTAAGATTTTGGTTCAGGGACAAGATGGAGGAGAACATTCCAGATAGTGGTAACCACACGCACCACCCAACAACAAACACATTTCCATCAAGAGTTTTGATTCGATTCAGTCAAGTCTCTGGGGGCTTAGAGTAGCCAGGCACATTAACTTAATTTTTCCTGAGAGAGAGAGTCTAAGAAGGAAGGAGTTAGCCGGGCGTGGTGGCGCACGCTTGTAATCCCAGTACTTGGGAGGCTGAGACCGGAGGATCCGGGTTCGCGGCCAGCCTCAGCTACTTAGTGAGGCCCTCCACAACTTAGTGAGACCCTGTTTCAAAATAAAGAATAAAAAATAGGGCTGGGGGTATAGCCCGGAAGTAGAATGCCTCTGGGTTCAATCCCCAGTACCGCCAAAAAAAAAAGAAGGAAGGAGTTAGAAGGCAGGAAGATGACTCTTAGCAAATGCTCACACACAGCTTTCCTCTGAGTTTCTTTTTTTTTTTTTTTTTGCAATACTGGGGATTGAACCCAGGGGCATTCTACCCCTGAGCTCCACCCCCAGCCCTATTTTTTATTCTTTATTTTGAAACAGGGTCTCACTAAGTTGCGGAGGGCCTCACTAAGTAGCTGAGGCTGGCCGCGAACCCGGATCCTCCGGTCTCAGCCTCCCAAGTGCTGGGATTACAAGTGTGCGCCACCACGCCCAGCTTTCCCTCTGAGTTTCTAAACACTGATTTGCCAAGTACACGTGGCTCTGAGTTAGAGGAGGCTTAGGACACAGGGAACCAGAATTGGATGAGGAATCAAGGGTTTGAGCTCTAACAGTAGTGGATCAGCTTTCATTAGATTATTCTACCATAGTTGCTTGAGCTTGAAAAAAATAAATTATATAGCAATTCTAAATGTTTAAGCGGGTATGGTGACACATGCCTGTAATCCCAGTACTTGGGAGGCTGAGACAGGAGGATCGCAGGTTCAAGGACAGCTTCAGCAATTTAGTGAGGCCCTCGATGACTCAGTAAGACCCTGTTTCAAAGTAAAAATAAAATGGAGCTGGGGGTGTAGCTTAGAGATAGAATGCCCCCGGGTTCAATCCCCAGTACCAAAAAAGGGGCTTCTCTACAGCACCCCTCCTAGCTGTTCCCACAGCTCTATCTCCACTTACCCAGTGCTTTTCCAGGCACTCCTTTCTGTTTTGAATGGCTTCAAAGGTTCAACAGTGCTCTCGCTCTCTCTCTCTCTCTCTCTCTTAATTTTTTGTGAGACTGGGGATCGAACCCAGGGGAACTCTCCCTCTGAGCTATATCCCCAGCCCTTTTTATTTTTTGCTTAGAAACGGTCTCCCTAGGTTGCTGAGAGTCTTGCTATGTTGCTGAGGCAGACCTTGAACTTGCAATTCTCCTGTCTTAACCTCTCAAGTACTGGAACTACAGCTGGATGCCACCACACCCGGCTCAAAAGCTATAGTGTTTATCCACTGATCCAAATTCCGTGCCATTTGTTAGACAAGGCCGGTTTCATCTGAGCTCACTTAAAACCTCCAATTCCTTTCAAATGCGGAGTGTTTTACATTCAAAGCATTCTCTCTCTCTCTCTCATCTCATTTTATTTTTCAACATCTTCATGAGAAGAGATCTTCTGCTAGGAGCACAGGCAGCAGAAAGAAGAGGTGCCCAGCTCAGGGACTGTTATTGCCGTGTTTGCTAAGGCTGACAGGTCGGGAGAAAAATAGTCAAGCTGGAGGAGTCTTGTGAGTCAGATGCCCTCATTCTCTGGAGCCCTGCTTGCCGCTATGTGGGAACATCAGCACCTCCGGAGATGGTGAGATGTGCTGGCCTCTTCCTCACTCTCCTCCCAGTTCACACCAGAATCACAGATCTCTGGGCTCAATGGAATTCATGATAAAAGCGAGACATCAGACGCTCCTTCATATCTTCTCTGTGAGAAGACTCTCTGGTGAGAGATGTTGGCTGTTATTTATTTTTTTAAGATACCTAAATTGACAGACTCCAGAGATACGCAGAGACGAAATGCAAACGTGTGCTTTCTTAATCTCCAGATCTTGGTTAGACTGTTACATGAATTGCTTGGTTAGCCTGGGGCTTGGGGAATTCTTTCTTTGGGGCAGTGGGCATGAAAATTTTCTCCAGGACCCAGTTGTGCAAGATTACATATGAAGTTTCAGGAAACCTGGCAAATCTTTCTATGAACGACTAGATCAGACCTCAGGAATTCCTTTACCCTCCAAATCGCGGGCAAAATGAAGTCTCCCATCCGTTTTCAGAGGCAACAGTGGAAAACATTGTCTCTTCCTAGGCTCTCTTTGATGTGGAACACACAATCCTTATTGGTTCTTTTAAAAGAGGAAGGATTAACTTTTCTGTTTCTGGTCCAAAGAAAACGAACATGCCTTTTATATTTCTTCATAATTTCACTCTGGCTGGAGCCTACAAGAAGGTAGAGACTTCTTGAAACTCCAGGAATCAGTTTTCTTTACCCCAGCGGCATGGAGCACAGATGAGCCTGGGAAGCACCTGTAAAATGACCTACCTCGTCCCTGGGCTCAAAATGGACCTGTCACTTCCAGCAGGAGACTGGTGGTGAGTTTGCAGAAGTGGAAGAAGCCAGTCACCCATGTTCTGACGAGCAGATGAAAGGCATCGCGTTTCATTGTTTCAGGGGAAAGGAAGTAGAAAAATGAAAGGAAAACAAATCAAAGGATGAGGGAAAGAGGAAATCCCTCTCATATGGAACGTACAGCATAGGCAGAGTGCGGCAGTGAAGAAACGGCATTGTATGATTTATGTTCGGAAGTCTTCCTTTTGGACTTTCTAGAAATCAACTATGCAATCCTTACTTCATAGATGAGAAAATCAACGTCCAGAGAGAGAGAGATCCTACCCCAAAACTGGTTAGTAGAAGTAGGACTAGAATTCAGGTCTCATGATTGTTCTCATTACTAAAAGAGTCAGTGTGGAATGGAGGTTCTATCCTATTCATATTTTTTGGCTTTTTAGGAATACATGTGAGAATACCAGGTAGATAGTTTTAAAATTCTGCGGAAGAGCCAGGCGTGGTGGCGCATGCTTGTAATCCCAGTACTTGGGAGGCTGAGACAGGAGGTTCGCGGCCAGCCTCAGCAACTTAGTGAGGCCCTCGGTAACTTAGTAAGACCCTATTTTAAAATAAAAAATAAAATAGAGCTGTAGGCATAGTTCAGAGGTAGAATGCCTCTGGGTTCAATCCCCAACACACTACACACACACACACACACACACACACACACATTAAGATTTATAACTAAGAAGATTTATAACTAAGTTAGCCAGGCATGGTGACGAACACCTATAATCCCAGTACTTGGGAGGCTGAAACAGGAAAATCACAGGTTTGAAACCAGCCTCAGAAACCTAGCGAGACCCTGTTTCAAAATAAAAAAATAGCCGGGCATGGTGGCACGTGCCTGTAATCCCAGTAGTTGGGAAGCTGAGGCAGGAGGATCACAGGTTTGAGGCCAGCCTCAGCAACTTCATGAGGCCCTCAGCAACTTAGTGAGACCTTGTTTCAAAATAAAAATAGGGCTGGGGTGTAGCTCAGAGGTAGAACAGCTCTGGGTTCAATTCCTAGTACCATACACAAAATAAATAAATAAAAGTAAAAATAGGGATGGGGTGTAGCTCAGAGGTAGAACACCCCTGGGTTCAATCCTCAGTACCACACACACAAAAAAGAGAACAACAACAACAACAACAACAAAAAACCCCAAAACAATAACTTAAAATACCGGGTGTAGTATGATCTCGTTTATTCTGTGTAACATAAAGACACTTATTTGCATAGAAAAGACTGGAAAAAATTATCTATTGAGATGCTATTATTGACTGTCTTTAGGTGGGGGATTACAGATGAATCCAATGTTCTCCTTTTGACTTTTTCCATATTTCCTGAATTTTAAATCATTAACACATATTACATTTGGATTAAAAAAGAATAATTATTTAGAAAAAGAAAAGGCAGAATTTCTTTTGTATTCAAGATTAAAGTCCTTAGGGGTTGGGACTATAGCTCAATGGGAAAGTACTTGCCTGGAATGTGCGGCCTGGGTTGGATCCCCAGAACTTAAAAAAAAAAGTATTAGAAAGTGAGGTTAAGCTGGGCTTGTAATCCCAGTACTTGGGAGGCTGAGACGGGAGCATCCGGGTTCGTGGCCAGCCTCAGCTACTTAGTGAGGCCCTCTGCAACTTCGTGAGACCCGGTTTCAAAATAAAGTATAAAAAATAGGGCCGGGGGTGTAGCTCAGAGGTAAAACGCCCCTGGGTTCAATCCCTGGTACCGCAAAAAAAAAAAAAAAAAGAAAGTGAGGTTAAAGGAAGTTCATAATTTCAGTATAAATTAAGCTCTCTTGAATTTTGACCACCTTTAGGTGTGACATTCATTATCTGAATAAGCATAACCCTTCCTACTTCTGATCCATTAGAAGACTAAGCACTAGGAATTGTTTTTACTTTTTCTCTTTTTGTTTCTGTTGGCCCTCTTGAGTAGTATCTGTTGTCCAAACACCCAGCATTTCCAAAAACATTTTTGAAATGCCACCAAAATAAGATAAAAAGTGCTAGACTGTATCATGTCCTGTCTTGGCTAGGCCTGAGCTATGGTTCAAGATACAAGAGACAGCCCTGATTAGGAGCTTGATGTCATTAGATTATGAGCCACATTGTCTCCAGTCACAAGCCTGTCGCTGCATCTTTGGCTATTTCAGATGCTTTCGGGTTGGTACAAGGTTGAGTTCAAGTTTATGTGATTTTCTTAGCTGTTTTTTTTTTAAATCAAAGAGCAAACGGTGCTGTGTACTTATTAGGGAGTTAAAATACTGGATTTTACAACCAAAAGCTTCTTTCCATACACTATGCCTGTCTCAGATCCCGTTTCTATACAGCTATATAAGGCGAGGAGTGTTCTATAGCCAATGGGCATTGATAAGAATGAGTGACATTAAACTCATAGAAAACAAACGAAGAGGGAAATAAAGCCCCAAAGTCTAGATTCCGTCCAGAAATCACAAGTCAATTTCTTTTATTTCACCTTTTCTTTAAGCAAAAATAAGATGAGGGATGTATTGAGATAACTACTCAAATAATCAGGGAAAGCCGCTCCAGATGTAGACTGAATTAGCCAGATAACAGACCAACAGAAATCTGGTGTGAAGTGGTGACTCACTCTGTCTGTTTACACAGCCTGCATTTTCTGGTTAATTGTCAGCTCTTCACTTCACTTTGTGTTTCATAGAAGATAAATTATTCTCCCGACAGGTTTATTTTTGTGTTGATTGGAAAGAAGTGCATGCTGAAACCATTGTATGGTGTGTACTAGAGAGGAAAGAGGCGGGTGCCAGAATTTGATATTATGCTGTGTGACATCAGCACAAGCAATGATGAGAGATCAAAGAATCAAGAGTTAAGAGATGGTTAGATAAATCAGATTGTACCCATCCAACATTCAAAGATCCAGTTACCCATCTCTTCATCCATCCAACCATCCATCTGTCCATCATCCATCTGTCCATCCATCCATCCATCCATCCATCCATCTACCCACCCATCCATCCACTCATTCACCCTCCCATCAAATATTTATTTAGCATTTACTTTAAATTTCAGGGACAGTGATAAGTGTTAAAGAAACAATGGTAAACGAGGCTAATCCATTCCTTGCCTTGTGATTTTGCAATAAACAGAAAAGAAGACTATTGCACAAATCATTGAAATCCAATTTTTGCTACATGAGGGGAAGTAGCATATGGTTGAAAAATATAATGGAACCCAGAATCCAGTGAGAGAAGGGAGATAGGAGTGGTCAGAGGAAATCTCCTTGCAGAGGTAGAATTCAGGTTGAAACCAGATGTATGAATGAATGAGACATCTGGATCTTCTTAGCTTGCCTTCCCAAGTCCCTGAGTTCAGGGGCAGTCTTGGCTATATGGGAGAAGAAAGGGAAATATCCAGGATCAAGATGTCAGCAGCCAACCTGGCATTTGGATGAAATGGAGTTCCAAAAAGGCTCAAAAGCAAACCAGTCTACTTCCAATCCTTCATCAGCCCCAGGCCAAAATAATGAGTACATTAACAATGGATGGAGGTGGCTTTCTGTAAATCTCTCAGCATGTTCAAGGCTGTGGCTGACTGTGGTTACTGGACTTCTGACCCTGGACACGTTTTGAAACAGCCAAACCCATGGTGATCTTTCTGTGATACACTGGGTCGTTCTTTTCTCTCTGAGCTATTCACTGAAGACCCAGACATTTGATGTGAAAATGGGAGGATTACTCCATCAACAGAGTAACTAATCTGAATTTTGCTTCTTCGGTATGGCTACCCTAGCCCCAAACATAGACCTGTAGGCTCGACCAAGGTGTTCACGATATAGCTGACATTGGCTCCTACTAGTAACCTAACCATTTAGCCTTTGAGTGATGTGGCAAAGTTATTTATCACCTTTCCCTTAATCAAGAGGTTAATCTCTCTGACTGCTTGCTTATTTGTAAAGTGATAAGTTTGCAGAATCCCTGAAGATTCTACACAACTCACAAGTTCATGGCTTTTAGAATTCTTGGTCATGATGACCCTGCCCTGGGAGGCATATCTTGACTGCCTTCCAAAAGCCCTACAGCCTTCCACAGAGGAGGGGTAGTGTAGGACCACTTTATCTGTGTAGATCAGGGGATAGATTAATGGTCTCAGTGTCCCTCCCAATGAAAGCAGGCTGCCTTCTAATACAGGACGAGAAAACTTAGTCAGGTGTAGCGGTGCACGCCTGTAATCCCAGTACTTGGGAGGCTGAGACAGGAGGATCGCAGGTTTGAGGACAGCCTCAGCAAGGAGTGAGACTCTTCATCGACCTAGTGAGACCCTGTTTCAAAATTAAAATGAAATAGGTCTGGAGGTATAACTCAGAGGTAGAATGCCCCTGGGTTCAATCCCTAGTACCAAAAAAGAAAAGAAAACTCAAATGGTTGCCCTGCTGTGGTTGTCTTGGGGAGGAGGGCCTGGCTCTGAGACAGGGCTCAATCTGTCATCTGTGGACAGTTTTACAAGGGAAAGTGAACACAGTCAACCTTACTTCGTGTACGCCACTAAGACACAGCTGCAGCTGTCCCACTAGCTCATCAGGACACCGTCTCCAGCCAGCGTGTCCCAATTCCATTACTGGGTGCTGCGTCAGTCTCCTCTGCTGATTAGAAAACCATCATTCCAGCAGGGAGAGAGAATCAGCCCTGGGTTGGCCTCTGAAAATATCGGAGCCTTGGTCTAGCCCTGGCTCTGCCATCGATACTAGTTAATAGTCATTGAGTATCCGAGTACTGAATTAAATACTTAGCACTACTTCTTTAATCCTCACAATAATCCCTGAAGTATATTTTACCATTATCCTCATTTTCTCTATAAGGAAACCAAAGGTCAGATGTGTGTGTGTGTGTGTGTGTGTGTGTGTGTGTGTGTGTGTGTGCTGGGGGTTGAACTCAGGGACATTCTACTCTGAGCTACACCCCCAGCCCTATTTTATTTTTTTATTTTGAAATAGGGTCTCACTAAGTTGCTGAGGGCCTTGCTAAATTGCTGAGGCTGGCCTCAAACCTGCTATCTGCTTGTCTCAGTCTCCCAAGTACTGGGTTTATAGGCGTGCACCACCATGCCTGATAAGAGCAGATGTCTCGAGTAAAATTCCTATGATCACATAGAATGAAGCAGGGCTGGGATTTGAGTTGGGGCAGTTTGACCTCAGAATATATGCTCTAACCCTATGGTAAACTCTAATCTCCATCAGGGTAATAGTCACACATTTAAAATGAAAATTTGCTTGGGCTCAGTGACACACGCCTGTAATCCCAGTACTTGGGTGTCTGAGACAGGAGTATTGCAGGTTTGAGGCCAGCCTCAGCAATTTATTGAGAGCCCTGTTTCGTTTTCTTTTCTTTTCTTTTCTTTTCTTTTCTTTTCTTTTCTTTTCTTTTCTTTCTTTCTTTCTTTCTTCTTTTTTTTTTTTTTGCGGTACTGGGGATTGAACCCAGGCCCTATTTTTTTATACTTTATTTTGAAACCAGGTCTCACGAAGTTGCGGAGGGCTTCACTAGGTAGAGAGAGAGAGAGAGAGAAAGACATGGAGAGAGAGAGAGAGAGAGAAAGAGAGAGAGAGAGAGAGAGAGAGCGCTAAGGCTGGCCATGAACCCGGATCCTCCGGTCTCCGCCTCCCAAAGTACTGGGATTACAAGCGTGCGCCACCACGCCCAGCTTCTTTCTTTCTTTCTTTCTTTCTTTCTTTCTTTCTTTCTTTCTCTCTCTCTCTCTCTCTCTCTCTCTCTATCTCTCTCTCTCTCCCCCCCTCCCTCCCAAACAAAATAAATAAAATAAAAGTTTACTTTTTATTTATATTTATATTTATTTATTTATTGTGGTACTGGGGATTGAACCCAGGGGTATTCTACCTCTGAGCTACACCCCTAGTCTTATTTTATTTTTTATTTTGAAACAGGGTCTCACTAAGTTGCTGAGGGTCTCACTAAATTGCTGAGAGTCTGGCTAAGTTGCTAAGGCTGGCTTCAAACCTGCCATCCTCCTGTCTCAGCCTCCCAAGTACTGGGATTACAGGTATGAGCCACCATGCCTGGAGGCTTTTTATTCTTATTGCAAATGGAATACAACATGGTGTGAAAATCAGAAAGCACAAACATAAAATAAGAATAAAACAGCCAGGCATAGTGGCACAGGCTTGTAATACCAGTACTTGGAAGGCTGAGACCGGAGGATCACAGGTTCGCGGCCAGCCTCAGCTACTTAGTGAGGCCCTCCCCAACTTAGTGAGACCCTGTTTCAAAATAAAGAATAAAAATAGGGCTGGGGTGTAGTTCGGAAGTAGAATGCCCCTGGGTTCAATACTCAGTACCACTAAATAAATACATACATACATACATACATACATACATACATAAGTAAAATAAAATAAAATGAAAAAAGAATGAAACAAGAAAATCTTTCCTACCACCAGAAATGACCACTCAGCACTGAGATGATTTATGCTTTTAGGTTTCAAATATGGTGTCATGCTGTATCTAGTATATTTTGAACTCTTTAGCCATGACTTTTCATATTCATGCAGTCCATATTATGTTTAAGGGAGTGGGGGAGGTGCTTTGCATGACTATTAATGATAAGCAAATGTCAAAAACACAGACCCTGCCCTCCCAGAATCACATTCTAGCGGAGAGATAAGGCAGGAAAGACGTGGGAAGGTGATAGGAGAACTGAAACAGCACGCTGTGACAACAGAGGAGCAAGGAGATGGCGACGTGAAAGAGTGCAGAAGAAAGCGGGGCTGTTCAGGAAGACCCTGAGGAGCAGAGCTAGAGCTGAACTCAGGAGATAGGACGAGGATGGCTGGGGTGCTGAGACGAACGGGGAAGCTTTGAAGGGGCTGAGTGGAAGGACCACCCCAAGGAATGTACCGCTGATCTCAACAGCGAGCTGTGGAGCAACGCCTCTAACACAGTCCAGGAGAGAGGTCCAGTACTGGGTTAAAACTAGAGAAAATCTGCAGGGCTGCATAGCAAACCGTGAACAGCAGGTAGCGTCTCAGTGTGAGATTGGTTGAAAGGGAAGCAGGGGTGGTAAAGATAGATGATGATAGATAGATGATAGATAGATAGATAGATAGATAGATAGATAGATAGATAGATAATAGATAGATGACAGATAAATAGATGATAGATAGATAAATAGATGATAGATAAGTAGATGATAGGTAGATAAATAGATGATAGGTAGGTAGATAGATGATAGATAAATAGATGATAGATAGATAGATAGATAGATGATAGATAAATAGATGATAGGTAGATAGATAGATAGATAGATAGATAGATAGATAGATAGATAGATACACACACACACTTTTATTGGTGAAATGGAATTATAAATCATGGTGAGATTCAAAGTGATACAAACATACATGCAGACAGCACTTGGTGTATTTCCCTGGGTATAACCCCCTACCCCGGCTCCCCCATCCTCCCTCCTCATACATGTTAGTGGGGTTGATAGTGAAACCTTGTATGGATGTAACCTTACTTGAACTGTTCCCTTCCTCAGTCCTTGTTTTTTCCCCTCCCCACTTCTCTCCCCCAACCCCCTTCCACTATTCTACTGGTTTCTCTCCTCGTTTGACTGAAGTCCCTTTTGCTTCTTATTTTTGTTCTAGTTTCCACATATGAAAGAAAACATATGACCCTTGACTTTCTGAGACTGGATGATCCCAGCATAATATTCTCTAGTTCCATCCATTTTTCTGCAAATGGCCTAATTTTGTGCTTCTTTATGGCTGAGTAAAATTCCACTGTGTATATATACCACATTTTCATGACCCGTTCATCTGTTGACGGACACCTGGGTTGGTTCTATAATTTGGCTATTGTGAGTTGTGCTTCTAGACCCTTCTGTATGACTTGAACATGCTGCAGCCGCTGTTCATCATGTAATTGCGACCAAAAACTTTATAGGAGTTAGAATGCCAGGGTGAAAAGTGAGAGGTATTTCAAGGTGGACCTAGTGACAGAAAGTATACAGAAAGAAACAGGGGTCAAAGAAGGGGTAAGAGAAGGGTTCCCAGTGGGCTCACATATACCCCACAATTATCTATTCTGTTGGGACTCTAAATCTGTGGAATCTGTTCAGAACCAGGATGGAGAAGCACCTTTGACAGACCTTACACAGCTGCTCTTCAGCAGACCCTTCTGGGACCCTCTCCCCAACCCATTTTATATTGCAGAAAGGAAGTTAAGAACAGAGGGTTGATGTAAGCAATAATGGGGTGTCCTGGGAGGACTATGCCAAAGATGCAGCTTCTCGGTAGGAAGGCTCTCTGGCACAGCCGGGACAAGCACCTGGGTGCCAGATGTGAGCTCACGTACGTGTGCCACTGTAGTTCCATGTGTGGCTCGAGACAGAGGCTGGGCTTTGATCATGGGAAGGAGAGCGATTCTTTACAAAGTACAGGGTAAGAGGCGCAGAGACAGAGCACGCATAGATGAAGGTCCCCGCTCCCTGCTTCCCTTTCATCTTATCTTCGATATTTGGTGACAGTTGTGCTTACAATGGTGTCTGGATTTTACCTCCACTGTTTTGAGAGTTGGTTTAAATACCGCTTCCCTGAATAGAGGGAGTCTATACGCATCCAAAGGTATTTTCCTAAGTGAGAGGGAAGAAAGGAAGACAGAATATGTAAAATACCATCAATAAGCTAATGTTTTGCTTCTCTTTCAACTGAATGCCTTCTTCACCTCAGACTTAGGTTCTTGTGTGTGGACAGTGCTTAAAGAACCATTTCAGGTTGCTGTGAGGGGGATTCCTGTGTTTTGAGGGGCTGGGGTAGGAGTGAGGGGCAGTTGATGGGGAAAAGAGTTGAAGATCTTTGCAAAGCTAAGATCTCTTAAGGGGATTGGCAATGTGGCTTGTTATGATGAGAAAAGGAAGAAGGTTTCTTCAGTAAGAATGGCAAATGGCTTGGTGGTAATTATTCTACAAATTCATATATGCACTATCTCAATTGTATCTAAACTATATTAATTCCACTGTTGTTTAGGTTTGGCTACGAAGATACCCCTGCTCATCAGCTGGCAACTCTTTTTTGGATAATTCTTTCACATGGAAGCAAAATGTATAAATGTTCTGAGATCACTTTTTTTTTCTTTTTTCTGATGGATCTTTTTCAAAGAATTTACTATCACAGGACAAAGGCAAGAATAACAGGCATAGCTTTTTCAGTTTGCTGTTGACACATCTTCTGTAGCATCTCATCATCCCTGTGAAATTGGGATCACATTGTCCCCTCTTCTTTGACAATGACTCTGAGGCTCAGGAGAGCCACTTCCGAACAGGGGGAGAGATCCTGTGTGCCCTGAATGCATGTCCTCTTCTTCTGGGGGGGTCATTTTCTCTTGGCCTCTAACAATCCATGAGGATCAGAGAGCATTCCTTCTGTGGAATGTATACTTAACTGTAATTTTTTTTATTTGGGACAGTGTATATATTTTTATATTGTGGCCAAATACATGTAACAAAATTTTTCATCCTGACCCTTTTGTTTTGTACTTGGGATTGAACCCAGGGGCATTGTACTTCTGAGCTATACTCCCAGCCCTTTTTATTTTTTACTTTTACTTTTTTGGGGGGGTACTGGGAATTGAACCCAGGGCATTCTGCCTCGAAGCTACACCCCATCCCTTTTTATTTTTTGTTTTTTGAAACAGGATTTTGCTAGGTTACTGAGAGTCTTACTACATTGCTGAGGCTGTCCTTGAACCTGTGATCCTCCTGTTTCAGCCTCCCAAGTACTGAGATTACAGGCATGCACCACCATGCCTGTTTATTTTTTTAATTTTGAAACAAGAATCTCACTAAATTGCTGAGGGTCTTATTAAATTGCCCAGGCTAGCCTTGAACCTGTGCAGATCCTCCTGTCTCAGCCTCAAGTACTGGGATTACAGGTATGCATCCCCCCGCCTGGCCATCATGACCATTTTTAAGTGTGTAGCTCAGTGGCATTAAGTGTATTTAGTTTTCATTGTGTGACCATCACCACCACCCACCTCTAGGACTTTTCATTGCCCCCAGCTGATATTCTGTTTCCATTAAGCCCTAACTCCTCATTCCCTCCTCCTCCAATCCCTGTTAACCTCTATTGCACTATCTTTTTATGAATTTCACTATTATAGGTATCTCAAATAAGTGGAATTACACAATGTTTGTCCAATATTTTATGTCTGGCTTACTTCATTTAGCATATTGTCTAAAATAATTAGTATAGATAATCATTCATCCATATTGTAGCATGTGTCAGAATCTTGGTTTTTTTTTTGTGTGTGTGTGGTACTGGGGATTGAACCCAGGGGCATTCTACCTCCAAGCTACACCCCTAGCCCTATTTTTTTCTTATTTTGAAACAGGGTGTCACTAGATTGATAAAAGTCTCACTACTTGCTAAGACTGTCCTCGAACCTGTGATCTTCCCATCTCAGCCTCCCAAGTACTGGGATTACAAGCGTGCACCACCACACCCGGCTTTTTGAATCTTATTCTTTTTAAAGGCTGAATAATATTTCTTTGTATGGATATACCACATTTTGCTAATCCACTCATTTGAGGATAAATGTTGGTGTTTTTTCTACCTTTTGACTATTATGAACATTGGTGTACAAATAGCTAAGTTCCTGTTTTCGATCCTTTTGGCCATATATCAAGAAATGGAATCGCTGGATCATATGGTAATTTTATATTTAATTGTTTTGAGGAATTGCCACAAATTGTTTTGAGGAAGCTGTTTTCCACAGTGACTGTACCAGTCTACGTTCTTGCCAGTAGCACACCTGAGTTCGATTTCTCCACATCCTTGCTCTCATTTTATATCTCTTGGATAATAGGAATCCTAGCACATGTGAGTTGGTGTCTCATAGTTTTGATTTGCAATTCCCTAATAATTAGTGATGCTGACAATGTTTTCACATGCTTAATGGTCATTTCTGTATCTTTGGGAAAATGGCTTTTCTAGTCTTTAATTATTTTTTTAACATTCTTTATATACTCTAAATACTAATTCCTTATCAGATATGTGATTTGCAAATATTTTCTTTTCTTGATAGTGCTCTTTGTGTGTGTATGCGCGCGTGTGTGTGTGTGTGTGTGTCACTGGGAATCAAACCCGGCGGCATTCTACTGCTGAGCTGCACCCCTAGCCCTATTTTTTATTTTTATTTTGAAACAGGGTTTCACTAGGCTGATGAGAGTCTCACTACTTGCTGACGCTGTCCTCAAACCTGCCATCCTCCTGTCTCAGCCTCCCAAGTACGTGGGGTATGCGCCACCATGCCTGGCTATACAATTTTTTTTGGGGGGGTTGTAGGAATTGAACCCAGTGTTGCTCTACCATTGAGCCAAATTCCCAGTTCCTTTTTATTATTTTATTTTGAGACAGGGTCTTGCTAAGTTGCCCAGGTTGGCCTTGAACTTGTAATCCCCTTGCCTCAGCCTCCAGAGTTGTTAAGTTTATAGACATGTGCTACCACACGCTTGGCAAAATTTTAAATTTTGATGAAGTACAACTTATCTATTTTTATCTGTTGTTGCCTATACTTTTGGTGTTATTTTCAAGGAAATCATTGACAAATCTACTGTCATGAAGTTTCCTTCTAAGAGTTTTTATAGTTCCAGTTCTTCTGTTCAGGTCTTTGGTCCATTTGGAGTTCATTTTTTCATATGGTGGGAGTCCTGGGTTCAATTCCTACTACCACACACACAAAAAAAATTGTATGTCGAAGAGCACTGTCAACAAAGTGAAAAGGAAAATATTTGCAAATCACATATCTGATAAGGAATTAATATTTACAGTATATAAAACGTCCAATTCTTTTGCATGCGGATACTCATCTAATGTTATATTTCTTGAGATACTGCTTAAGACAAAATTTAGCTGCTTTCAAGGGCATTCTCCAAGCAATTTACTGCCAGTGGTGGCTTATTTCCCACCATCTGGATTTCCAGTTTATTCTCTTAGACACCATATAGGTAGTAGCAGAGGATGGAGTGAAGGTCCTAAAAGGTTACTGGTTATATGAACTCTTCCTCGGCAACTCTAACTCCACAGCCCCTCAATAACCACCCTGCAATAACTGCACCTAGTAGGGAAAGAGTCCAAGTCTTGTCCTCAATTCTTTTCAATTCTCTTACAAACACAGTGGATACAATTTTAATAGTTGTGATTGATTTCATTGACCATGCACTCTTTAAGTGGGTCAGTGTGCTGGGACCACCTGGGTTATAGGGACAGACAGAAGCTTCCTCAGTGTCCCAGCCTCCTCTCAGAGCATGCACCACACTCTGTGGAGGAGGTGACTGCTTGGTGACAACTGCTTGGTTGTCTTCCCTTGATGATGCGAACTGGTTAGGTTCCTAGTGCCTAGGAAAGTGCCTGGTGCAAACATTTACTAAACTAAACTAAACTAAACCAAACCAAACCAACAGAGTTATTCTTCTTTCAAACTATGCTAATGTGCAAAGGCAAAACATGAGCAATAAATTTTGTTTTATTATTTATTTATTCGTTTTGTGTGTGTGTGGTACTAGGGATTGAACTTGGGGGCATTCTACCTCCAAGTCACACCTCCAGCCCTATTTTATTTTTATTTTGAAACAGGGTCTCACTAGGTTGATGAGAGTCTTACTACTTGCTGAGGCTGTCCTCGAAACTGTGATCCTCCTGTCTCAGCCTCCCAAGTACTAGGATCACATGTGTGCACCACCATGCCCTGCTTAAATCTTGCTTTAAATACATGACTTTAACTGCACTGCTAACTTTGTACAACAAAGGATAATGATGATGTTGCTCCGAATGCTATTTATTAGACTTTTATGGATTTTCAAAGTTGAGCACTTGTATTATTATTATTCTTTTTACTGGGGATTGAACCCAGGGGCATTCTACCTTCAAGCTACACCCCAGCCCTTTCTATATTTTATTTTGAAACAGAGTCTTGCTAAGTTGTGGAGGGTCTCACTCAGTTGCTGAGGCTGGCCTCAAACCTTCAGTCCTCCTGTCTCCCAAGTACTGGGATTAGAGTTGTATGCCTCTGCACCTGGTGGAGCATTTGTATCTTTATTAAAGATGGAAAGGAGCCAGCCATGATAAAATTTCAACGCTCATCTATTACTCAAAGTAAATGGAATCTTAGAATGAAAGACTTAGATTTTGTGTGTGTGTGTGTGTGTGTGTGTGTGTGTGTGTGTGTGTATTGGACCCAGGGGTATTCTTTGAGCTACACCCCAGCCCTATTTTATTTTTATTTTGAAACAGGGTCTCACTAGATTGATAAGAGTCTCAGTACTTGTTGAGGCTGGCCGTGAAGCGAACCTGCGATCCTCCTGTCTCAGCCTCCCAACTACTGGGATTACAAGCGTGCGCCACCACGCCTGGCTAAAAGGCTTAGATTAAACAGACAATACTGACTTCAATTTTTTTTCCCAAGTGAAATAACATTATTCATAGAAATGAGATGACATAGTAACTTTTTACTGTTGTCCTAAATATGTGAATAAAAGATGCTAAATATTTTCACCTAACGCAGATGCAAGACTTTTATACTTCTTATATTTTCTCTAAATGAGATATATATGCATGAATATCTTTGCCTTTTTATTCCCGCACCCTGGATGATGAATTAGGGCCATTAACACTCTTCTACTTTAGAGATCACCTAAAACCAGACTTGCATGAAGAGGGCGGCTTTACTTTTCAGAAATCCCATCTCCTGATTCCTTCAGCTCTCTTCCATATACAGGCCTGCGTCAGGGGTCACACAAGGACATTTCAATCAAGATAGACTGCATGAATCAGAGTGTTCTCATAAGATCACATAGCTCACTGCGATCTCAGTTTAAGTACACGCGATGATGCTCATGTAAGGGCGAGCCCACCGACTACTGCATTCCTCAGAATTTACCCCATGTAATGGAGGCACAACTGCAATTACGTTCTTTGTAGGAAATATGGCATTTCACATCAGGTTAACAGAGAGAGAAACAAGAAGCAGTTCAGTGGGCAAGGGACATCCTGATTGTTGGCAGTCTCTTTAAACTGGTTTTAAAGGAGCTTTTAAGTTGGCTGTAGTGGCACATGCTTGTAATCCCAGTACTTGGGAGGCTGAGACAGGAGGATCTCAGGTTCAAGGCTAGCCTCAGCAATTTAGGGAGACCTTCAGCAACTAAAGACCTTCAGCAACTGTTTCAAAGTAAAAATAAGCTGGGCGTGGTGGCACACACTTGTAATCCCAGTACTTGGGAAGCTGAGACAGGAGGATCCAGGTTCGTGGCCAGCCTCAGCTACTTAGTGAGGCCCTCTGCAACTTAATGAGACCCTATTTCAAAATAAAGAATAAAAAAGGGCTGGGGGAGTAGCCCAGAGGTAGAATACCCCTGGGTTCAATCCCCGGTACTGCAAAAAAAAAAAAAAAAAAAAAAAGTAAAAAATAAAAAGGGCTTGGGGTATAGCTTGGAGTAGAATGCTCCTGGGTTCAATCCCCTGTACGAAAAAAATTAAATAAAATAAAAATAAAAAATGAGCTCTTACCCTAGTCTCTGTTAATGAGGCTCCGTTGAGAAGGTGGAGCAGTGTGGAGCATGGACATTCATAATGCACCCTCCACAGGTAATGAGAGACAGTGTTATCCTGCAGAGCGAGGTCCCTTTTGCTAATCTCCCTCTTTATTTCTCCCCCTGGCTGAGTAATATTTAGCGGAAACATATTTCGAAGGATGAAAAACAAGGTGCGACTGTCACCGGTGACACTCTGCTTTCCGTGTGGACCACAATGCCTGTCCTGTTGGAATGCTGCCCTGGTGCCAGGGGCTAGCGGAAGACCGCCTTTTCCAGCCTTCCCTGCCTTGACCACACCCCCCAATTTAAGAGGCAGCTCTATTAGAAACATTATGGTCTTCGCATCCTCTTTAGCCACTGAGCCGAGGATTCCAGCAGGTACTTGGAAAGAGACCGCAGACCTGGTGGAAGCTCACCCGATAACTATTCTTCGCCTAGACTGTGTCTCCGGCAAAAGAGTAAGTGAGGTGTGAGTTTCTGCTTCAAACTTTCCGTTCCATTTTCCTTTCCCTGCCTCCCCAGCCCTCCCCAGTTTGTGGAATTAAAGGGTAAATTGATGGAAACTTTCTGGATACAAGTTTCTCTTCCTCTCGTTACATCTCCCAGTATTCATCCATTCATTTGTTTATTCAAAGTTTTCAAAAATACTGCCGAACCGTGTTAGATTACTGTGAGATCAAGACTGTGTGTCATTCTTTCCCCAAATCAAAATCATGCACGGTTTGAATCCTCGCAAGGGGACTTGTTGCAAACTCTGAATTTTCTTCACATACTGGAGCACTTCCAAAGAAGTACAACTGTAGTTGGACAGAGAAATTTCGTTTTTTCTCTCCCTCTCTTTCATTCCAAGTGAGCATATTGTCTTACTTCCCCTTCCTTAGTGGCTTAATGAATTGCTTTTATAGAGAGGAAATTGCAGCAGGTTTGAGTCTTGCGAGGCAAACTCGCCTGTTGGGTGTTTTTCTGCCGTCTTGCGACTCGCGGTTCTCCCGGGTCTGCCAATCCCTTGGACTGTAGTTGCAACGGGGTGCGTGTGGGTGGGCCGGGGGCGTCTGCCATTCAAGGGGAGCATTTTTCCTGCACCAAAAGGCCAGACCCCAGCGGCCCTGCGCTGGAGAGGCTGGGGGTGCGGATGGCAGCGCCCCTCCATGCACTAGTTATATATATTTGCCTCTATCACCTCCTTTCAAAGTACCGTTTTCTGGGAGTGAACTGTACAAAAAATATTCAAGGGATTCGACTGCAGGTTTTCCTTATTCTCTTTCTTTTTTTTTTTAAATCATAAGGCTATTCTTTCTATTTTGTACCCCTCCCATGCAACTGGGGGTATTTGTTAAAAAACAGGAAATACGGATCCTAAAATGATAACTCTGGCAGCTCCGTTTGGTGTGTAAAATCACTGACACTTCAACTCTTTCTTCAGCGGCCCTGGGTCGCCTCGCCCCCTCTTTATCTGAGGGGAACACGATCGGATCAGCCGGCTGGGATCAAGGCGGCGGGGGCTGCAGCGCGGAGAGCCCGCGTACCTGCGCTCTTGAAGGGGGCAGGGAGAGCTAAGGAGCTCATGTCTGCAAGGGCTTTGAAGATGAAAAGGCTTTTCATGTGTTCGGCTATTGTCGTGATTAATATTAATATTTGCAGAAGCATGCTGCTTCTGATTGTAAAGCAACAACTTCCATCCTTGCCAACTCGGGAGTGAAATAACAAACAGCGCAGGCGGCCGCGCAGCCTCTTCCGCCCGGTTCCGCCGGCCCGGTTCCGCCGCGGAGGATGTGGGAGCCGCGCCGAGCGCTCGGGCGTCCTGAGGGGCGAGCTGCGGCTGCTCAGGTGCCCGCGCGTCCTGCAGCAGGGTCTGGGGCAGGCCGGGGTGCAATCCTCCTGATCCCGCAGTCTGTGACCTTGGAGAACCGGGTGGATCCGGGCCAGTTACTTGTCCCAGAGGCTAATGGAATTCAAAGGCCAGCAGGGTTGAAACGGGAACCAGTACTGGATTTGGAGTTAGGAAAGTGGGTGCGCACTTGACGCTATTAGAGGTTAGCTTTGTAACTGAGAACAGGTTATTATTATTATTATTATTATTGGTCCTGGGATTGAACCCAGGGGGACTCTACCTCCGAGCTACACCCCAGTCCTATTATTTTATTCTTTATTTTGAAACCGGGTCTCACTAAGTTGCCGAGGGCCTCACTAAGTAGCTGAGGCTGGCCGCGAACCCGGATCCTCTGGTCTCAGTTTCCCAAGTACTGGGATTACAAGCGTGCGCCACCACGCCCAGCTGAGAACAGGGTTTTTGAACATGACTGTGCCTTTTTTTTTTCTAAAATGACAATGACCATTTGTGCTCCGCCTGGTTTCCAAAGATGAAAGGGTAGAAGTGAAGAGCCCCGGAGCCTTGAAAAATAAAAGTGTCAATAGGTCCAGGAGAGTGTGAAGTAATACTGTAAGGAATTGGGTGTGCGGGTGTAGGTCCCTAAGGGAGGGTGTGGCCGAAGGCAAATGCTTCGGAAACAAATAATTGGCACCTGTGTACCCTACTGATTACGATTACATATACAGTCTCCAGTGCATTGGCCGATTTCTGATTTCTTACCATTAACTCGGGTTCTACTGCACCTCATCGACTTACTTATTGGCAAACAGATTTTCCCCCCACAGCAAATCTCTCTCTCTCTCTCTCTCTCTCTTTTGTGGTACTGGGGATGGAACACTGGGGCATTTTACCTCTGAGCTACATCCTCAGCCCTATTTTATTCCAGCCCTTTTTATATATTTTGTGACAGGGTCTCACTAAGTAGCTGAGGCTGGCCAAGAACCTGCAATCCTCCTGTCTCAGCCTCCCAAGTACTGGGATTACAAGTGTGCACCACCACTCCCAGCTCCCGAATATCATTTTCAAATTAAAAATTCAAACTTCCCAAGTATTCATATAAAAAAGCAGAAGGAGCCCACACCCGTAATCCCAGTACTTGGAAGACTGAGACAGGAGGATCACAGGTTGGAAGCCAGCCTCATCAACATAGCGAAGACTCTCAGCAGCCTAGTGAGACCCTGTTTCAGAACAAAAAGTAAAAAGGTACTAGGGGTGTAGCTCAGAAGTAGAATACCCCTGAGTTCCAATCCCCAGTACAATCAATCAATAAATGAAAGAAAGAAAAAGCAGAAAGAATGGATATCCCCAAAGCTGGGCACCTTTTCTTTTCCCCCTTTCTTCCCTTCTTTCTTTCTCCCTCTCTTCCTTTCTCTCCTTCCACTCCCTTCTCTGCAATTTCTTCCCCCTCCTTCCCTCGTTCTTCCTTATTTCCTCATTCTTCCTTCTCTTTATTCTCCTTCTTTATAAAAATTAAAAAGTATTTAGTATTTGAATGAAATTAAGTGGTATAAACCGGGCATGGTGACACATACCTGTAATCCCAGTACTTGTGAGGCTGAGACAGGAGGATCCCAGGTTTGAGGACAGCCTCAGTCACTTATTGAGACCCTGTCACGAAATATATAAAAAGGGCTGGGGGTATAGCCTGGAGGTAGAATGCTCCTGGGTTCAATCCCCAGTAACAACAACAAAAGAGATATATAGTGATTTAGTGACATTTGAGGCAAATCTAAATTCCTTCAGTCTTGGGGAAATTTATGTAAGAAGACATAAGTGTGTGTGTGTGTGTGTGTTACTGGAGATTGAAACCAGGGGTATTTTACCTCTGAACTATACCCCCAGCCCTTTTTACTTTTTATTTTGAAATGGTCTCACTACAGTGCTGAGGCTGGCCTCTAATCTGTCATCCTCCTGTCTCAGCCTCCTACATCCTGGGGTAACAGGTGTCCACTGCCACTCCTTGCTGACTATTTCATTTAAACCACATCAATGAATTCACGGTGGGACCCTGATTAGAACCAAGGGGATGTGAGGCCTGTACTTGTTTCTGGAATTGCTTGTCATAGGAATCGAGGAACTCGGAGACACACAAATTTAGCCTGATTTTTGTCTGCTTACATGGGAGAACACTGCTGATTAGGCCTGTTTTCCAAAAGGGGATCTGTGGATTAATGATTCATTGTTAAGAAGACACTGACTCTGGAGGGTCTACAGGGTCTACTTGACTGGGCAAGTAAATCATTCCTTTTTTGACAAATATCCCTTCCCTGTGCCCAGCCTTGTGTGGGTGCTGTAACAGATGTAGAAGAAGCAATATGTAAGTTCTATCTTTAAAACTTACCCAGTTTATTTTAGGAAGCAACATTTTACTGGAAAAGAGGTTAATAATAAAAGACAATATAATTGTTGAGTGGTGACAGTTTAGGGAAACTTTGGGAGTTGAAGCCCATTGTCTCCAGAGCAGCCAGGAAAACCTGTTTCTGATCAATCTTTCTTTCTCAAAGCAAGAGGGTTGATTGAATATTCCTGTGAGCAAGCACAGGTGTTGTCTCCAGGACGGCAGGGTCAGTCTGGACCGCTCTTGCGAGGGTGAGAGTGAAACGATAAACTCTTAGTACAGATGTCAGGAAAGTATTCTCAATGAGGAGAAATAAGATTTTCAAGAGATGTGGAAAACCTCAGGATTTTGGTCTTTTTATATTTCTTTTAGCTTTTCATTAAAAAAAAAATGATTCCAGATGCATGAAAGTTTGCAAAAGCACAAAAAGGTTTCTAAAGATTTGAGTCTTTTAAAACCAAGAAACTGGGCATGGTGGCACATGCCTGTAATTCCAGTATTTGGGAGGCTGAGTCAGGAGGATCGCAGGTTTGAGGACAGCCTCAGCAATGTAGTGAGACTCTCATTAACCTATGGAGACCCTGTTTCTTTTTTTTTTTTTTTTTGTGGTACTGGGGATTGAACCCAGGGGCATTCTACCTCCAAGCTCCACCCCCAGCCCTATTTTTTATTCTTTATTTTGAAACAGGTTCTCACTAAGTAGCTGAGGCTGGCCGTGAACCTGTGATCCTCTTGTCTCAGCCTCCCAAGTACTGGGATTACAAATGGGTCCAACCACGCCCGTTTTGAGAGGCTCTGTTTGTAAACAAAAATAAAAAGGGCTGGGGGTGTAGCTCAGAGGTAGAATGCCCCTAGGTTCAATCCTGAATAAAAGAAAAAAAACCTGAAAAATGGAGTGCTTTTGCACTCCGCTACATCATCTTTCGGTGCCTCTGGCGATCCTTAATCCAAAGGATTCTGTGGATGGGGAGAGCCCCATTGCCAATTTCTTGATATCAGAGGCTAAATAAATAAAACCATGGCTTCTTCAGAAAGACAAGAAACAGGTGTGGCCCTCACCTGGCGCCTGGCTAGAGAAGCCGGGACCGGTGGAGGAGCTGCCTGGTGCTCCCCCCGGCCAGTTTGTTGTTTGTAATGGGGGCTGAACCCAGGGGCATTCTACCTTTGAGCTACACCCTCAGCCCTATTTTATTTTTTTATTTTGAAATAGGGTCTTGTCAAGTTACTGAGGCTGGCCTCGAACTTGTGATCCTCCTGCCTCAGTCTTCCCTGGCTCTCACCAGGTATTGTTGCACCTGAGATTATTAAATATCTCAGCCTTGGCGCCGGTGTCTTGTCTATATCTTGGAGAAACATGTCTCCTAAATAGCCACGCTGTTCAGCATATTCACGAATCTCAACAAGTCAGGACAGCCATTGCCTCGCTCCTCCGAGTGAGGTCTTGTGACCTGCAAAATCGGCAGGTCACGTTGCCTGAAAGAGCTCAGGCCTCTGCAATCAGACTGCCCTGTAACACCGTCTCCAGGTCATTCCCCTGCAGGGCACAATTTGGGTGGCCCTGCTTTACCCGAAAAGCAAGAACAAAGCAAACAAACAAACCAATAAAAAAAAGCTGAACAAACAACAACAAAAATGCCCACAACCTTTTTCGGAGCAGTTTACTATTTTCTTGTATTTATAGCTAGTTGTTATGGCGTTATTCCACAAAAAATTGATGTTTATATAAAAAAGATGTTTTAACTCAGGAAGTTGCAAAGGTTCCCCATTTGTCCTGTGCACTTTTAAGGAGTAGGTTTGGGGGCTGCAGGAAAATGCTTATTTCTTGGCGTTCTGCATAACAATGGTACAAATGGGCCACCATTCACCTGAAACCCTGGCTCTTTTCTCCTGCAAAATTCTTGACTAACACTACTCACCTTATGATTATGAAAGGGAATCCTTTTGCGACTTAAAATCCTTAGAAAAAAGGTGAGGATTTAGTCCATTTGGCTTCTAGCTTTAATTTTTAAATAAATAACCTTTGTTACCTAGGGCAATAAAAATAAATGAATACCAGGATTGCTATTAACTAGTAGTGAATTCTTACTAATTGCCAAGCGCTACTGATAAAATAGCAATATTAATTATTATTTATTGACCACTTTACCATGGCACTCTGTTAGGGACTTTGATTTCGTATAATCCTCCTCAATGATTCCGGAAGGTTGATAGTACTATTCCCATTTTATAGTTGAGGTCACTAAGTCTGTGAAGTTACGAAGTCTGACTACGACTACATACTCAGGGGCCCCACTTTCACCTGTCGCCAAGAGCTCTGCATTCAGCCACAGTCTAACCCCAGAGGGCTGCTAAACATGGACCCTCTCTGGGCTCAGTTCATTCATTTTTTAATGAATCAATTTGATGAATCCCCCTCCCCCTCCAAAATTCATTGAATTTGCAAAATCCCTCTTTATAGAAGAATGCCAGCAAGCTGTTCAGCATTATACTGAGAAATTGGAACCTTACAATTCGGGCAATAAAACAAATGAAACTCTACCATGAAAATCACAATCGGACATAGTCCAAGAAGTTTCTCGCTGGATTTGGGAGATCTAAATCAGCTGGTGTCTCTTAGTTGAATTCTATAGGGGCATTATGAAAACAGTCCAGTGTACTTTCCTTGTTCTCTCAATCCCTCCCTGTGTATGGTGTCTCTCAGTTTTGTTGAGAGCTCCTTAAGAGCCACAACCAAATCTAAATTCCAGATTAAATCGGACGTGGTCCACATACTGTGGTTTGAAAAAACATTATTTAAAATTTTAATGCTGGGTGTGGTGGCGCATGCCTGTAATCCCCATATCTGGGAGGCTGAGACAGGAGGATCTCAGGTTCGTGGCCAGCCTCAGCAACTTATTGAGGCTGTCAGCAACTTAGCGAGACTGTGTTATCAAAATTAAAAATAAAATAGAGCTGGGTGTGGTGGCATCTACTTGTAATCCCAGTACTTAGGAGGTTGAGACTGGAGGCTTGCAGGTTCAAGGCCAGCTTCAGCAACCCAGTGAGACCCTTGGCAACGTAGCAAGACTCTGTTTCAAAGTACTTAGGAGACTGAAACAGGAGGATCGCAGGTTCGAGACCAGCCTCTTAGATGCTCAGCAATTTAGCAAGACCCTGTTTCAAAATAGAAAATAAGCCAGGCGTTGGTGGCGCATGCCTGTAATCCCAGTACTTGGGAGGCTGAGACAGGAGGATCACAGGTTCGAAGCTAGCCTCAGCAATTTAGTGAGGTCCTTACGACTTTGTAAGATCCTGTTTCCAAATTAAAAAAATAAAATAAAATAGGGCTGGGTGTGAAGGTCGGAGGTAGAATGCCCCTGGGTTCAGTCTCCAGCACCATAAATTAATAAATAGCCCAGTGTGGTGGCACACAACTGTAATCCCAGTACTTCAGAGGCTAAGACAGTAGAATCGCAGGTTCAAGGACAGCCTGAGCAACTTAGCAAGACTCTCAGCAAGCCAGTGAGACCCTCTTTGAAAAGAAAAATAAAAAGGGCTGAGGGTATAGCTTGGAGGTAGAAGACCCCTGGGTTCAATTCCCAGTACCACAAAAATTTTAAAAAGTTTAAAAAATTAAAAATAAAATAAAGAAGGGCTGGGGTATAGCTCAGAAGTAGAATACCCCTGGGTTTGAGCCCCAGTATCTATATAATCATAGACTCTGGGGAATTTCTTTGGCAGCAAACATTGGGGTGAACTTACATTTTTAGTCTTGTAGTCCTTGTTTGGATTTGACTTGGCCAAGAATCCATCCTGACTTCTACTACATCCACTGTTGGGAAGCAAAGCATCCTTACCATCATTCTTCCAGCTTATTCTTTTTGTTTGTTTGTTTCCAGGTTCTTAGTAAATAGAACAATTGTAATTAATTTATTCAGTTATTTATGATTACTGAGCACACCCATGGCACTGGGGTATGTCCCAAGACCAAGTCCGGTAAGTACGATCCTGTGTTAGATTTCACGGTTGGACACAGGATTGACAAGTCGCATCTGTACACGAGCAATGGCCTATAAGACAGTGTATTGTACGTTGACTTTGATCTTCCAGAGGATATTCCTACACGAAGGCCCATAGACTAGAAATAGTAGACTGTTAGTTTCTGACGAGTTTCAGAGGCTGGGGTTGGCAGTCCCTGGGTTAAGTTCCTGGACATCTTATCATCAGCAGGTTCTACTAGAGTCCCTTGATGCTTATGAAAAGCGAGACCTTTATGCCTGTGGTTAACAATGCATTCCAACAAGAGAATGGTGAGTGAAATTTTTTTCATCCAGGAGGAAATGCAAAAGTAACCTATGAAGTACTCCTAAATGCTAACTGGTGTACCCACCAAAGTCATCTCTATTTTTCTGGAGATCTTAGTGAACGACTCCAGCAAGGCACAGCAACGTACTCATGTAATGTTATGGTGACATGAGTCCGCTCAGTTGAGCTCTGTCCATTCATACAGGTCTTGAAAATGTTACGCTTAATGACTAGATTTTCCTTTTTAGAGAAATAGTAGACGGATATGAGCCATTTTCATTTAAGAAAGGGTTAGGAAAATGCTTATCTGTGAAGGTGGGCCACGCAAGACAGATGCTAATTATTCTCAGTTGCTGCTTTATGAATTTAGTGGTAGAGTATGTGACTTTGTGTAAAACACAGAAGCTGATAGACTATGGTTCAGAACATCATTTTTTTTATTGGTGTGCTGGATACTTAGTTAGGAATGTTTACTACTATAATGTTGAAAAACCTAGTGAAGAACATGACAGGTTCAGTCAGGCATGATGCCTGTAATGCCAATACTTGGGAGGCTGAGTCAGGAGGATTGCAAGTTCAAATACAGCCTCAGTAATTTACCAAGACTAAGCAACCTAGTGAGACCCTGTTCCAAAACAAAAAATAAAAAGGTACTGGGGGTGTAGCTCAGAGGTAGAATGCCCCTGGGTTCAATCCCCAGTACCACAAAACAAAACAAAAAAAACAAGAAGTTGAGGTTCTCAGGGATGTAGGAGTGAGACAGAGAAACCACCTTCTATCCTAACCATTTCTCCTTTTCTATGCACTGTAATTACAAAGCTTCCTTAGAAGAGTGGGAATGTACAGTAATCTGAATGTGAGCTCTTTCAAAATTGAGTTCTTGAGCTGGGTGTGGTGGTGCACATTTGTAATCTCAGTACTTGGGAGGCTGAGACAGGAGGATCACAAGTTCAAAGCCAGCCTCTGCAACTTAGCGAGACCCTGTTTCCAAATAAGAAATAAAATAGGGCTGGGGGTGTAGCTTGGAGGGTTCAATCCCCAGTACCAAAAAAAAAAAAAAAAGAAATGAATAAATAAATAAATAAATAAAAATTGAGTTCTTGAAAAAGTGGACAGGGTACCTTTGGTTGACAGATCAGGAAATGACTTGAGAAATACAAATGGGCTATGCTTGGGAAGTAGAACAGGATGGAGGAGGATGGACAAAAGCGCCAGTCCGCTAACTGGTTCAGAGAGTATCTGATCTTGCTTGTAATCACCATGTCAGAAGCTTGAGCTCGGGGTTGCATGTGGACGCACTGCGTCATTCAGAGGTTTTTTATTTTGGTCACAATGGTGTCTTCATTCTCTTGGATATGGTCAAGCTCTGACACACATTACACATACCAACTCTAATTCAGGTACCTGCACTTTTCTTTCATTTAGTTAACTGGCGTGTGTTGCAGGTCTACCATGCGCCATGTAAAAGACACGGCCCCTATTCCAAGTAGCCCGTGATTCAGGAGCAGAGATAGGCCTTTAGACGGGAGCTTTCAGGACTTTGCTGCACTGTTAGAGTAAATCCCAGGAGGAGGATCAAGGATGTCCATGAGCTGCCCAGGAACCTCAGGGGAGGCTTCCCAAAAGAGGTGTTATCTCTGAGTCTTTAAAACTACAAATATAGCTGGGCATGGCACACGCCTGTGATCCAAGTACTTGGGAGGTTGAGACAGGAAGATCACAGGTTTGAGGACAGCCTCAGCAAGTAGTGAGACTCTCAGAAACCTAGAGAAACCCTGTTTCTAAATAAAAATAAAACAGGGCTGGGGGTATAGCTTAGAGGGCAAAAGGTCCCTAGGTTCAATCCCCAGTACCACACACACACAAAAACAAAACAAAACCCCTCCGTGTATATGGTACAGTTGGCTCTCTGTTTCTGTAGATTCAACCGACAGCCAATTAAAAATACTAAAAAAATAAAATAAAATGCCATCAGTACCAAAAACAAGACTTTTTTCTTGTCACTGAACAACAGTCTAGAACTATTTACATAGCATTTATGTTGTATTGCGGATTGTAAGCAATCTAAAGAATTAAAGAATTACAAGAGGATGTGCATAGGTTATATGCAAATACGACATAATTTTATATAAGAGACTTTAGCATCCATGTATGTAAGTATTCTGGGATGGAGCGATTTCCGGAACCAGTCCCCAATAGACACCAAAGGATGACTGTATTCAGGAAGAAGAAATTCAAAGCCTGCAGATTGCAGAGGTAGCCTGGGTAACATGGGTGTTGGCTTTAGTTTGACTAAGGTTCTGTTGCTTGGAGCAAGTTCCCTTTAAATGGCCAGGCCTTTTGGAAGCCAAATTCTTTCTCTCCTGCATCTCAAGCCAAAAGGATATCCTTTTAATATAACTTGATGGGCATTCTACATTGTTGACATTAGGAGAAATGCTAATTGCAAATTTACTGAAGTTTTGCATGACTTTCCAAGAGGAAAAGAAACGGGAAATAAGTCGACCCTCTCTGCCCCAGCTTTATAGCGGATTGCATTCCCTCTGTGCACGCTTCATAGCAGGAAAGGCTTTGCCATCGTTTCTGGCCTGTAAAGCTAGTGTGAAGATTAGAGGGCAGCCGGGCGTGGTGGCGCATGCTTGTAATCCCAGTACTTTGGGAGGCGGAGACCGGAGGATCCGGGTTCGCGGCCAGCCTCAATTCTCTCTCTCTCTCTCTCTCTCTCTCTCTCTCTCCCTGTCTCTCTCTCTCTCTCTACCTAGTGAGGCTCTCCGCAACTTCCTGAGACCCGGTTTCAAAATAAAGTATAAAAAATGGGGCCGGAGGTGTAGCTCGGAGGTAGAATGCCCTTGGGTTCCATCCCCGGTACCACACACACACACACAAAAAAAAAGTTAGAGGGCAGGTTTAGATTTAAAGCACAATGCCTTTGTCAGTGTTAGTACAGTTGTGGCTCATCTATTATGGAATGCAGATTGCTAATATGTAGTAAAATAAAGAATGCATACATCCTTTGCCCTAATAATCCTACATTTAGGCATTCAATGTGATTACAGAATATTTTAGGAATTTTTGTAGTGATAAGAATGTGGAGACCAATTAAATATATAATAGCAAGAGGCTCATTAAGAAAAGTATGAGGTACACACAAATAGAAGCTTGGCAATCTTAAACCTCAGGACATAGACAGCTATGTTTATTGATATAAAAGATGCCCATTAGCCAGGCATGGTGGTGCACGTCTATAATCTCAGTACTTGGGAGGCTGAGACAGGAGGATTGCAGGCTCAAGGCCAGCCTCAGCAACTTAGCAAGGCTTTCAGCAACTTAGTGAGACCCTGTTTCTAAACAAAAAAATAAAATAGGGCTGGAGGTGTAGCTCAGAGGTACAATACCCCTGGGTTCAATCCCCAGTACCAAAAAAAAGCCCATTAATATTTCATGTATTATGTCAAATATTAATGGGAAAGGCAGATTATAAACAGCATGTAGGAAATAATATCAAGAAGGCAAAATTATGGTCACATGTATGTGTTATATCTATATTTGAATAGATACATTAAAAATCAAAAGATACAAAAAAATAAAAAAATACATTAAAAACCAAAGAATATTGTTATGATTATTAGTATAATTATCTCTAGATGGTGGGATTTCATGTAATTTTGATGTCCATTTGAGACTTTTCTGTTTTTTTTAAGTCTGCAATAAATATATATGATTTGGGCAAAACCAATTATTTTGAAAAGAAAAAACAAATAGGTATCACTTACTGGATTATTTACGTAAAGGAATAGTTTTTCCTGTAAGAGCAGATAACCCCAAATCAAAAACTCGTAATTGATGTCACAGTAATCTAGAAATACAGCCAAGCAGGTCAGAGTTGATGTGAATTTATCCTTGATTAAGACCTCATCTCTTTGGGATTTCCTACTGTTCTGCTGCTGTGGCCCCACACATTCCTCTCGCTCCCTAACCTTTGCTTCATTTTGTGCATCGTGTGACCCGCCCTAGTGAGACTTGGGTAAAAGGAAGGGTTGCCTTGCAGATCCTGGCCGGGTTACAAGACTTGCCAAGGGTGGGAAGCCGGAGAAGTGGTCACATGCTTTACAAAGAATAGAACTCTTTCTAGAGTCAAAGGGAAACTAGTTCTAAAGGGATTTGCCCAACATGAGACACAAAAACTAAATTGTTACCTTTTCTGTCCTCTCCATCAATTGCTTACTTTTGTCCCTAAAATCCAAGTTGATGAAGGTAGAGAAGCGCTGGAGAAGATGTCAGGTTTCAGCTGGGCCGATTAAGAGTGTGGCCTTAATCTTTCTCTTTCTCTTTAAAAAAAAAAGGGGGGTTCAAGCCGGGTGTGGTGGCTCACGCTTGTAATCCCAGTACTTGGGAGGCTGAGACTGGAGGATCCCGGTTCAGGGCCCGCCTCGGCTACTTAGTGAGGCCCTCCGCAATTTAGTGAGACCCTGTTTCGAAATAAAGAATAAAAAATAGGGCTGGGGGTGGAGCTCGGAGGTAGAATGCCCCTGGGTTCAATCCCCGGTACCGCAAAAAAAAAAGGGGGGGGTTATATAAGTTAAAGGATATATACAAGTCTTCTAACCCAGGCTCTGATACTCAGCGATTGTGTGCCAGCAGCCTGCTAACACTGATCCTGAATGTATTAAATCCCTGCCTTGGGAGAACTTGACATCTAATGGTGAGGGGCTTGGAGGAGACAATAAATGAACAATAAAGTGTCTGAGTGGGGAATAGAGAAAAGGCTTCTTCTCTCTCTCTTTTTTTTTTTTTTTTTTTGGTACTGGGGATTGAACCCAGGGGCATCTTACCTTCAAGTTACACCCTCAGTCCTAATTTATTTTTTATTTGGAAACAGGGTCTTGCTAAATTGATGAGGCTGGCCTTGAGCCTGTGGTCCTCCTGTCTCAGCCTCCCAAGTACTGGTATTACAGGCCACTGCCATCGAACCCAGATGGGAAAAGGCTTCTTAGATAAGGTTACCTTAAATAGCTATGTGAATAGAAGGAAGGAGTTTCACTTAGACATGGGCAATGAAACAAACTCATTCTTTTGTTTGTTTTGTTTTGTTTTTATTGCGGTGGATTGAACCCAGGGACATTCTACCTCTGAGCTACACCCCCAGTCCTTTATGTTTTTTATTTTGAAGCAGGGTCTTGCTAAGTGGTTGAGGCTAGCCTTGAACCTGGGATCCTCCTGTTTGAGCCTCCCAAGAAACTGGGATTACAGGCATGTACTACCGCGCCCGGCTCAATTCTTTCTTTCAAGTGGTCTTTATCTAGACCTGTAATCTATTCATATTTTCTAATTTGAGAAATGAACCTATTCACATCTGATCCACCTCTTACAGTTTTAGTCTTGTGAGACCAATTCATTCATTCATAAAAATGTTCATTCATCCATCCACTCACTGATTTAAAAACAGTGAGTTTCTTTTGTGCTGTTTCATATAGCTCAGAGTCTAATGGGAGAGACATAGAAACCATGTGGCAAACACAGATAATACAAAGATAACACGTGGGAGAGTGTGGAAAAGGAGCAGGTAGCAGGGTTGTCGGAAGGGCGACCCTCTGAGATGAGCCTAGAGTCTTGAGGAGGGGGGATTCACTAGTCCTGAGGGGCAGGAGGGTGCAGGGTGTCTCTAGCAGAGGTGTAATACAAGAAGGTCAGGGAAGCCAGAAATGGCTTCAAAGAACTGAGAGTTTCTTTCAGAAGTGGAGGGAGGGTTCAAGTGGGGTGCTGCAGTGCACACCTGTAATCCCAGTACTTGAGAGGCTGAGACAGGAGGATTGCAGTTCAAGGCCAGCCTCAGCAACTCAGCGAGACCCTCAGAAACTTAGCGAGACCCTGTTTCAAAGTAAAAAAATGAAAAATAGAAAAGGCTGGGGGTGTAGCTTGGAGGTAGAATGCTCCTGGGTTCAATTCTCAGTTCCAAATACTACTACTACTAATAATAATACTACTAATACTACTACTATTAATAATAAAAATGAACTTAGCTCTTCCTCATTCTCTGTTACCAAGTGTTCAAATCATTTTTTATACCCAGACAGGTCTTACTTCTGCTTCTCGGCTGGGGAGTAAATCTTAAAATCACACAGTTGTTTTTCATTTAGGTAATAAACATGTGCGGTGCCAAGACAGCGCTGGTCCAGCTGATGTTCAAGCTGTTGTCATGTGGGAGGGAATAACACACACACACACACACACGCGTACACACACACAACTCCAAACACTCCTTTTGCATCTTCTGAGAGTTTAGATCTCTAGCAGCTGTTCTCTGTCACAATCTACAAGTAGAAAAAGGGCGGGTTCTTTTTTTCCTTCTCCAAAAAATAATAAGGCAGCAATCCATTTGTGTCCCAGAGTTATTTCCTGAGATGAGAGCCCTGGAGAGCCCTGGCAACTCCCTCTTTCCAGTTTCCTCCCTGGGCAAAAGGCTTTTCCCCAAGGGAAATGTCATTCATATAGTGGAGAACGCGGCCCAGCACAGAGCGCACCAGATGTGGGGCCAGAGGTTCCCTCCCTCACTCTGTCAATTGGAAGAGAAAGCATGTTTCCACTGCACCTTCGTCCAAGCCTGTTGCTGTGAGGGGGAGTGTGGTCTGGCCAGCAGACAGACACTCGTGGTGTCTTTGAGCTGGGCTCCAAGATGTTGCCGCCAATTCCCAAAGTCCTTTCTCTTACAAATATGTAAGTAAAATAGGCATTCAGGAGGGTAAAGGTCTTTGCTGCTTGTGGGAGTCTTAGGGATGATTCACAGGGTCATGTTGTCACACACACCTCACACGGTGCGATCTGTTCCCTGCTCCCAGCAGAACTCACTGTTTCTTTTCTTTTTCCCCCATTCTGTTGGCAAACTCCACATCACATTATGTTATAGTTACATGTGAGTCTGTCTTCTCCACTGCCTGAAGATAGAGGCTTGGCTTTCTCGGACTTATTATCCTGAATCGGGTAGAAAGAATCTCAGGGTCCTGTGTACAGGAGTCTTTGTTTACTGGTGTGTCTTAAGTGCCCAGAACAGCATGTGGCGTGTAGCAGGCACATAGTAATTATTTATTGAATGAAGAAACAAGTTCCCAACAAAGGAAGCCTCTGACATGATTGTTGGATGAATAATTGGGGTCTGTGTGTACTCGAGAGATCCTTGGTGTTTTGGGGGAAGAAATTGGAATCTTCAATGGTGTCCATGGCTGGACGTTTCCCACACGTACCAATTGCTCTGCTGGACCCTAGTGGGATGTCCAGCTTTTCCCTAGGGAATCTTGATCATGGCCTAACTATTCTCAGAACGGCACAATCAATGTGGGTACCTTTTAAGTAAAATGAAATTTGACTTTGAAGTCTTATCCTTGAGTAGACCAAAACATTGATGCGGGTACTTGATGGTTTGTTAGGTCCTTAAAACCCAATTTTCAGATTGAAAATAAGGCCCCCTTCCATGGGAAAGGGGACACTGAGCTCATAGAGACTCCTCACAGTACAGGCTCAGGATAGGTCTCTACTGAGGTATGCTATCTTCTTATTTTTTATTTGTAGTACTGGGGCTTGACCCCAGGGGCATTCTATCTCTTGAGCTACACCCCCAGCCCTATTTTTATTTTTTGTTTCCAAACAGGATCTCACTAGGTTGCTGAGAGTCTTGCTGTGTTTTGGAGGCTGTTCTCGAACATGCCATCCTCCTGTCTCAGCCTCCCAAGTACTAGGATTAAAGGCATGTGCCACAATGCCCGGCCAGTGCCCAGCTCAGAGTCTGAAACATAATAAATGCTTACTGCATTTATTTATTTATTTATTTACTTACTTACTTACTTACTTACTTACTTACTTACTAGGAATTGAAGCCGGGGCATTCTACCTCTGAACTACACTCCCAACCCTTTTTATTTTTTATTTTGAAACAGGGTCTCATTAAGTTGCTGAGGTTAGCCTCAAACCTGTGATCCTCCTGTCTCAGCCTCCCAAGTACTGGGATTACAGGTATGCACCACCATGCCTGGCACTCACTGTTTTTAGAAACAGACACTGACTGGGCACCGCTGAGGCAGATGTTAACAATGTCCGTGGACTGCCATCCCTTGGCCTTTTTCCACCATTCAGCTTTGCCACTGGTGAGCTTTTCCTGGGGGCTCTGCTGTATAGTGGAGATCAATGCCCTGAAAAAACTGCAGAATGAAATCTTTGTTAACATAGGCTGGACTCCCAGGCTCATCCTGTTCTTTATGTTAATGTTATTTGACTGTATTTTATTCTTGGGAGAAAAAGACACCATCATAAGGCAAAGTAGTTAAAAACAGAAAACCATAGTTCTGGGACAAGTTATGACTTCAGAAGGTTGTTAGCTCACATTTCTCAACCATATGATTCTAGTGGCTCAACAATTGCAGCCCTTAGTCAGTATAATTTTATATTGCTGAACCTGTTTAACTATTTCACTTAAATTCATTCCATAGGTATGTCACTGGTTGTCATGGTGTATTAAGATGATGAACCAAAGCCAGGTGCGGTGGCACAAACCTGTAATCGCAACATTTGGGGGCCTGAGACAGGAGGATCACAGGTTCCAGGCCAGCCTCAGCAACTTAGTGAGATCCTGTTTCAAAATAAAAGGGGTTGTGGGTATAGCTTGGAGGTAGAATGCACTTGGGCTCCATCCCAGTTCCAACAAACAAATAAATAAATAAAAGGTGATTAACCCAAACTGCAAATTGAATGTAAGAAAGACCTACGTCTGTACTCTTTATTATTCTTGATTGCTTTAAATGATCACAAGAAATATGGAGAGGACCAATACAGCCTGCATAGCAGTGAGGTTGAATAGTCACTTCCTAACAATAGGAATTTGGCGTCTGAATGATATGCCCAGGAATTACATCTTCTAAATCATTCAAGGATGATGTCTATTTTTTTGTGTGTAGTACTGAATTTATGAAAGGGCGTGAACTAATGCCCTCTTGGAGGCACTTAGGTCAACAGAATGTTTGATACATAAACGATTTTCCTGATGACTGTCAGCTAGCTGGAAAATCCCTCTGGCCAGAACATTCCTGAAGCATCCTCGCCGGTCAGACTTCCAATGCAGATAATAGCCCTCAACAGAATTATGAAATAGCCCTTCTCTTCAAGATGAACACTACACCATCCCTTTTGCAGGCCGTCGACCTGTTTGTGCCAGCGGTGCTGGTTCACAGGTCTCTTCTGAGGAACTTTTTCCAGTGTTCTTTTCTCCGATCCCTTATCTATTTATTCCTTTCTCAACTAATTTATGACACAACCATGTATTGAATTTTCATTACATGCTGGACCTGGTTGAGGGTGATGATGCATAGATGGAGATTTTATTTTAAAAGACAGGAGTCTGGTATGGTGTTGCACACCTGTAATCCCAGCACTTAGATGGCTGAGATAAAATTGCAGGTTCCAGGCCAACCTCAGCAATTTAGTGAGGCCCTGTCTCAAGATAGAAAATAAAATGGGGCTGGGGTGTAGTTTGGAGGTAGAGTGCCCCTGGGTTCAATCTCCAGTACAAAAAAAAAAAGACACTCAAGACCTGGTTTCTACCCAGAAACCTATAAAAGGTGCATTTTGTGGACGCTTTCACTGTATATTGTCTGAGCACACAGACACGATGTGTCATCCACTCTGCTTGCTATGGGGGGACTGGCTCCGTCTGGGGTCTTCCCCACTGTGTGTGCTGGAGAGTGGCCATTTATACTTCAGAATGTCCGTTTCCTTCTCTACTTCACAAAGACGTGAACTGGATGGCTCCTAAGGAGACTCCTAGTTCTGAGATTCACACGCTCACTGGAGGTGTCCCCACACCTGCGCGCATCCAATGACTCAACCTACGCTTTCTCTCCCACAGGTGCTGATAGCAGAATGAGCTACTTTGTGGACTCCGCCATGAGCAGCCCTGTCCCTTACTCAGTGTCTCGTCCCGCGGCCGTGGTGAGTGGTCCCTCTCTGCCTCCCCTCACCCACCCAGCCTTCCACTCCCTCCCTCGTGTTTCCTGTTCCCTGACCTCCCTTCTACAGAGAAGCCAGTCTTTTTATCAGCATAGAAAGTAGAAATCCAAGACTCACACATGGAACTGCTGAAGAAAAATTTTAGTAGTTCAAGTTTCAGAAAATGTGACTCAAACATGATTCAGTCAAAGCCGGTTGATTCCCATAGTTCAGTTCACTTGGGGAACATTTTTTACAAATATGTAAAAAATGATGGACCTTAGGCCTGTTTATATTCTAATTTAACTTATTTTAGGCCTCAGACATAAAAGCTAACATAAGTTTTCTAATCAGAGAACTTGAAAGTGAAAATAAAATAAAATAAAATGTGACAATAAGTTCATGGAAAAAATTCATCAATCTTAGATTAAGAGAGGTAAAAGGAGCCAGGTGTGGTGGCACACTCCTGTAATTCCAGTACTTAGGAGGCTGAGACAGGAGGATTGCAGGTTCCAGGCCAGCCTCAACAACTTAGAGAGACCCTGTTTCCAAATAAAAATAAAATAGGGCTGGGGTGTAGCTTGGAGGCAGAATGCCCCTGGGTTCAATCTCCAGTACCATAATAAAGATTAAAAAAAAAAAAGAGGGGGAAAAGAAACTTAAAAATAAAACAGGGCTCAGTAAAGTTTTTGCCCATGGGGAAGAAGACCCTTGCTCAGGCTGTATGCCGATCACTAGACATAATTGGATAAATTCCTTAAGAATTTACTGTATGGGCGATCTTATTATTTATTTATTTATTTGGTGCTAGGGATTGAACCCAGAGGCTACACTCCTGTAATCATACATCTGAGCTATACCCCCAGCCCTATTTCATTTTTATTTTGAAACAGGGTCTCACTAGGTTGATGAGTCTCACTGCTTGCTGAGGCTGTCCTCGAACTTGTGATCCTCCCCTGTCTCAGCCTCCTAAGTACTGGGATTACAGGCGTGTGCCACCATGCCCGGCATGGGAGATCTTATAATGCTGTCATTAGTCAATTCCAACAGTAAATGAAACTTCCATGTTAATGGATGTGTCATTAACTACTCTTTCAAATTCTCTACATTTTTATATAAAGATAGCCATCATAAATGTTGAATTTTTTTTGCTTACTCCAGAAATGGATAAGTTTATTATTATCTCTTCCCAGTTATGGGTCTAAATAGACAACAGTCAATCAGAGCTCTTTTCTTTTTTTTTCTTTTTGCGGAATTGGGGATTGAACCCAGGGGCATTCTACCTCCGAGCTACACCCCCAGCCCTATTTCTTATTCTTTAGTTTGAAACAGGGTCTCACTAAGTTGCGGAGGGCCTCACTAAGTAGCTGAGGCTGACCATGAACCCAAATCCTCCTGTCTCAGCCTCCCAAGTACTGGGATTACAAGCGTGTGCCACCACACCCGGCTCAGAGCTCTTTTCTGACTTTGACCTTTGACTATGTCCTGCCTGGGGTTCTGTGTGACTTTTCCATGGTCCCCTTAAGTTATCCACGACCTCTCACTATAATTGTATATGTAAAGATCTGCATTGTTTGAAACTCTTTTCTGTACTATCGAAAAATAATTGCTCAAAAGCTATCGGATATTCAAGCCAAAAGACACATTTTAGGGATGATTCACACATCTCTTTTCACCAATGTTCTCTAACACATTTTTCTTCTTTTTAAAATGGCTTCTGTTTTCATATAAGCTGAAGGGCAAAAGCAACCGCACTGGAGACAACCATGCAGCCAAGAGATTTATTCAAGCAACTGGGGTCAGCGACGGGGGGGTCAGAAGAAAGGCAATCAAGAGGGCGCGTGCCGCCGCGCTTGGGATTTAATACAGGCTTAAGCTGAGTTGGCCCGTAGCCATTGGTTGACCGGACCCGGTGTTGCGTCTTATTGGAGGCCCGTGTGGCCTTTAAACTTATTGGTTGGTGGGATGGCGCGTGTGCCGGAAGCCTGAGCAGTTTCCAGGAAGGGGCGGGGCCCTTTTGGGAAGCAGTAACTAGGCATGGGGGCAGGGTTGGGAGGAGAACCCCCTCAGAGAACCGGTTCAATCCATCATTCCTCCTTTTTGATCTTGTTTGGGAATTGGGCGTCCTGTCTTTCCAGCTACTTCCTGCTGTCAAAGGGGGCAACAGATTGCGGGGAGGGGGGAAGACTGGGTTAACCCGGTTCCAGGGAGAGGAGAATACCCTAAAACCCTGCACCAAACGTGTAGATTTCAGCTGGAGTAAAGTCCATTAGGGTGCCCTGTAGCCATAGGTCCGCCAGCATGGTTGTCCAGTCTGCAGTTCCCGTGGAAGGGGGGATGAGCCAGCTGTCCATACACAGCGCGTCCAGGAATAAGCACCATCTTTGGTATAGCATTTTGCTGGTAGGTACCTGAGCATGAGAGGAAAGAGAGAAAGGGGAAAAGGAAAAAGAAGAGGGATGGGGTGGGGGTGGCCTGAGCCTCCGCCGGGGTTTAGGTAGTCCATGGATGGTCCTGGAGTGAATAGGGACCTGCAGTTGGCAGTGGCTGATAATCCCTAAGGAGGAGCTGGTTGAAAGTTTGGTTAGAAATTTTGTTTATTTGGGTTTGTAAAAATTTCATAAGGCAGGGAAGGAACATGCAAAAGAGGAATATCCCAACTAGAGGGCCCATAATTGGCAAGAGCCAGGTTAGGATTGGATTGTTAAGGGATTCCCATATGTTGGAGTTAGGCCCCGAGGAATCCTCGAGAAACCTTTCTCTTATACGATGGAGGTTTTTGAGGTTTGTTTCTACTACCTGTGACTTGTTGATGTAATAGTAACAATCTTCTTGGAGAAAAATACAGGTCCCACCTTTTTTGGCTGTCAATAAGTCAAGGGCCCTTCGGTTTTGCAGGGTGACTCCAGCTAGGGATGTGATTTGACGCTGCAGAGAGGCAAGGGATTGGGCGGTCTCCTCGATTGCGCTTTGCATTTCGGCCTGGAAAGTCTGAAGTTGTGAAATGCTATATCCCAGGGAGGTTGAACCTAGTCCGGTGACTAGGAGAGACATTACCAGTGACACCCCAGCTACGACAGGGAGAAAGACTGCCCTTTTTTGTCGGGAAGGGGGGGTAGAGAAGGAGGTTGGTTGAGCTATCAATCCATCATAAGCACCTTTCACTATTCCAAAAGATTAGAACCAAGAAAAGGTTTAAACCATAATTTGCATCAGAAATATGTTTAAAAAAATCCCTCACACAATGAGACGAGGCAAGGAGGCATTGGAGTTTGCTTAGTAGAAGCTAGCAAGGGACTCTCAGTTTAAGGTCACATAAATGGCTGGAGAAGCTGGCAGAACACCCCTCCTGCTTCTCACACAGACCTTACCATCTAAGGGCAGCACAAATTACATTCCATTTTTCTTTTTCTTTTTTGCAGTACTGGAATTGAACCCAGGGGCATTCTACCTCCAAGCTACACCCCAGCCCTATTTTTTTATTCTTTATTTTGAAACAGGGTCTCACTAAGTTGCAGAGGGTCTCACTAAGTAGCTGAGGCTGGCCACAAACCCAGATCCTCGTTTCTCAGCCTCCCAAGTACTGGGATTACAAGCGTGCGCCACCACACCCGGCACATTCCATTTTTCTTAGAGATGACATTGTAGAGACTTATAGAAATAAATAATGATATTGTGATTTCAGGGCAAAAATTTGTCATTGACTTGGAAAAGAGGATTTAAAGCCAACCTCTGCTAATTCTCTTTACTAATATTCTAATCAAATTAAGCAAGGTTAATATCTTGTCTAAGAAAAGAATGACCCACAAATAGGTACCTATTTTATTTTAGACACTGAAATAAAAAAAAGACAATAGCCAAGTTGTTGGTATAATACGATATTATCCTAGACAGGATATCTGGACATTGTAGGAGTAACGTTAATAAACCCCAAACCAAGTCAATGTAAGTGCATGTTTTGAACTAAAGACCCTCACCCCCAGTTGAATACAATGGATATTTTGAATGTTTTCTGAAAGGTTTCTATTGGCTTCAAAACAAATCTCCCCTCTACCCCCCCATAGCTAAATCATTTTAGCTATATTGGAAAAACATCAACATGTAACATCCCTTTCACTCTAAATTTCAGAGTTGCTTGGGTAAAAGCAGAAGGTTGCATAAGAGCACTGCTAAGTTTTCGTTCTAGCACTTTTACTCATAACTTCTCTCTGGACCTAAGTTTCTCCGTCACTGGAGCTAGTTAAGCCACCCTTCAGAATCAGGAAGAAAGCAAAAAAGTCTTTTTACTTCTTTTCTCTGATCAAAATAAGCAAACGAAAACATTGATTCGTACAAATTCAAGCCCAGTAAACTGGCTCCAACCAATAACTTTCAATATTAGGCTGGGCTATAATAAACAGTCAAGGATTCTGTAAATTATCTGCAAAATACAACCTTGGGACATTGACACCAGAGATGCTAGCAAGCAAACCTCACACCCTGAATTCCAATCTAAGATTTGGTGGAGGAGTGAGAACAGTTTCATTAACTTTGCAAGACAAGGAAGTCGAGCCCCAGACACTGGTGTGTTCCCAGCACTGTCAGAGCCTGGCTATCAAGAGCTGAACCCACAGTGCTTAATCCAATTATCCGAGTCCTCCTGCTTGGTGCCAAAGCCCTGATTGACTTAGACTGAGCCATCAAGGAAGGATACTCAGTTCCATGTATGGTAAGCTTGCGGTGGTTGTGGTGGTGGTGGTGGGGGGGAGAAACCTTGAGAGCCAGTGGGGTTTTCAGTGGGGGATGATTTTGCCCCAGGGGGATATTTGGTGATGTCTGGAGATATACTTGGTTGTCAGTATTTGGGAACCATGACTGGCATGTATTGGAAGAGGCCAGGGAGGAATCCAAATGTCCCACAATACACAAGACAGCTTCCTGCATCAAAGAATTATCCAACCTCTGAAGTCGATTGTGCTGAGCTCCAGAGACCATTGCCCTGAGCAGCCACCGAGCAGCTTCAAGCTCAAAGACAGGATTATGTGCACAGACTGGTCTAAACAGGTCTTGGTGACTTGTAAAATATTGCTTTAGAAAGGGAAATCTTAAAAAAGAAAAAAAAATGAGTACACGTTCCTGTTCCAAGGGGCTCTATTTAGCACACTGCTTTAGTTGACCAAGAAAAAAAAAATCTCGTAAAATAGGATACGACCATTTTCTAATGCCAAAATTTGCAAGTCTCGGATTCTTGATTTGGAAATTACAGGTCACATTTGCATTATGTGGTCATTTACTGAACTAGAAGAATGCTTAAAATACTCAAGCCACAGTTGTTAAAACCAAGGCCACTGTCAGGTAATGGCCATTTTACCCAACACATTTTCTGCCTCAGGGTCGGTTTATCAAAGGCAGGACACATGTTTTCCCGTTTGTAAGGTCAGCCCCTCAAGGAGACTATAATGAATGGAGTGATATCACAGCCGGGAGGTAGAGAAACAAACTTTCTGGAAGTTGTCTGGCCTTTGTGTGGGCCGGGTGCTGTTTCCAGGTACTTATATGGGCTATGTGTCAGGGACCCTTTCATTCAGGGGAGGAAGCGCTCCTTCCTGTTATGTTACGCTGGCCAGCCCTTCGTGGGCCCTGGAAGTCCCTCCAGCGCTGGCTCACTGGCCCTCTCCTGCGTCATCCCTCTGTTCATGCTGCCAGGCTGGCCCAGCTGGCATGACAGGGCTGGGCTGCTCTGAATTTTGACTAAATGTGTCCCAGGCCTTGGCCATTTCGCTGGCAAGGAGGATGTGTGGAGGAGGTTCCCAGGGACCAGAGAGCCCGGAGCCCCGGGAACTTTAGGAAACACCTTGAGCTATTTAGAGGAAAAAGATCTCTGCCCACTCACCTCTCAGAGCTTTGTACTTCTGGGGACATAGCAATATACCCCCAGGCAATAGTGGCTGCCCCAGTGGCTAGGTGCCCAGGTCCCAGAGCTTAAATTAATATTGCCAAATGCCAGAAGTTCCTAGGATAAGACTCTGGGTTTAGGGGACATCTCTGGTACTTTGAAGGTGGGGTGATCACATTGAAAACTCACTACTTTTTAGCCTTCTCTACATCAAACTCTTTTCTTATTAATATGGTGTCTATATTTTCCAAATGAAAATAGGGGCTCAGAAACTGTCCAACCAAAGACTTAAAAAAAAAAAACTTGTGAAAGGGCATAGATGGTAGCCCAGTATGTGGGAGGTTAAGACAGGAGGATCACTGGTTGGAGGCCAACCTCAGTAACTTAGTGAGACCCTCTGCAACTTAGCAAGACCCTGTTTCAAAATAAAAAATTTTAAAAAAGGACTGGGGGGTGTAGCTTGGTGGTAGAGTGACCCTGGGTTCAATCCCCAGTTCCAAAAAACAAAAACCCTTGTGAGTTTATTATATGAAATTATATGATAAGTTTATTATATCAAAGTTGTATGAATGGGAGCACATTATTTTGGGGGCATTTAACTACTTTTGTACAGAATAAAATGACATGAAGCCAGGGCTAACTTAGCCATATGGCCCCTGACTGGACAAGGTGGTGGAGAAATGCCCGAGTGCATGCTGGGTGTTGGCTGGGATGGACGTGAGGAGGAGGGGTGGCAGCCATTTGCAGGCCCTGGGCATTTGCTCCAGCCTTTCTTTGCAGTACCAATGGGACTTCTGCACCTGCAGGGTCGGCTGAATCTCAAGTTGGTGCCAGCAAAGGCGGGTGGCCCTGCCATGAGGCATAACCAAGTGCATAGTAAACATGGGCCCCGAACTAAGGCCCTCAGACACGCGCTCTCTAAGGGCTCAGAGATCTTTTGAGATTAACTGTGGATCTTTCCCCTCTCTCCGTGGTTTGAGGAGATCCTCTTTTATACATTTTCTTTCTTTTTTTTTTTGTGGTACCGGGGATTGAACCCAGGGGCGTTCTACCTCCGCGCTACACCCCCAGCCCTATTTTTTTATACTTTATTTTGAAACCGGGTCTCACGAAGTTGCGGAGGGCCTCACTAAGTAGAGAGAGAGAGAGAGAGAGACGGGGGAGAGAGAGAGAGAGAGAGAGAGAGAGCGAGCTGAGGTTGGCCACGAACCCGGATCCTCCGGTCTCCACCTCCCAAAGTACTGGGATTACAAGTGTGCGCCACCACGCCCGGCATATACATTTTCTTTCTTGCTTCCCTGGTTTATTGGTTGCCCAATCAACTGACTGGTTTATACACATAATTCTTCTTGTTCAGGATGTTTGTATATGAATATTTATTAATACAAGTATAGCTCACTCTGAGACTCTAAAGTAGGAGGACATAAATATAAACTAGCAGTTATTTTAGAGGATAGTTTGTATTTCAGAATAACTTGATATATCAATATCACTCAATGCATTTAGATCATTTGCTCTGAAAAGACATAAGTTTTGGTAACACAGTTACTGAAGCAAAACATACCTATATATGACTGCTGTAAGGGATGTGGGTTGGGATAAACTACCATGCCACGTGAGCTGGGTATGGTTTTCTTTCTTTTCTTTAATTGGTGTATTGTAATCATACATCTTGATGGGTTTCAGGGTGATAGAAGTATACATGCACACCCATCCTATGCCTGTTTCTTTTATACCAGGTCTTAGATGGAGCCGTTAGCCCTGGGCCAGGTAGCTGTGGAATGCATCTGTCTTCGTTTATTTTCTGCTGCTTGAAGAAAATACTTGAGGCTGGGTAATTTATAAAGAAAAGACATTTATTTGGTTTATGATTCTAGAGACTTGGAAGTCCAAGATCATGGGGCTGTGTCTGGTGAGGCCTTCTTGTTGCACCGTTGACATGGTGGAGGGAATTACAGGGCCAGAGAGTATATGAGAGAGGGTGAGAGAGAGAGAGAGCAAGAGAGGGAAGGGGGCCTGAGTCCTTTTTATCAGGAACCCACTCCTAATGAGGATGGCTTAATGCCGCTATTACGTCACGTGTGTGTATGTGTGTGTGTGTGTGTGTGTGTGTGTGTGTGCACGCGTGCATGTGTGTGTGTTACTGGCAATTGGATCCCAAGGACGTTCTACCTCCTAGCTACACTCCTAGTGCTATTTTATTTTTTATTTTGAAACAGGGTCTTGCTAAGTTGCTGAGGGCCTTCTTAAATTGCTGAGGGCCTTGTTAAATTGCTGAGGCTGGCCGTGAACCTCTGATCCTCCTGTCTCAGCCTCCCAGGTACTGGGATTACAGGTGTGTACCAACATACCTGGCTATGAAGTCACCTCTTGTCCCACCTCATTGTCTATCATGATGGCGATTAAATTTCAATGTAAGTTTTGGAGGAGACATTTGAACCATTGCAGCATCCCAGACAATTATAGTGGCAAGTACTTGGGTTTTAGAGTTAGGAAGACCTAGGTTAAGTTCTGGTCTCTTACTCTTTAGCCACGTAACCTTAAGGCAAACTATTTACCCTGTCTGGACCTCAGCATTCTCATCTATAAACTAGGCACAGTATAACTACCATGGAAAGTCACTCTGATGCTTAAGTGAGAAAATCCTTGTCAAGGACCTCCACAAAGATGACCTCAGTTCATTCCCCCTTCCTTTTATTCACAATGTCTTCTCTCTTTATTCTGGACTTTTCTATTGTATCAGATGGATACTTGGAAGAGGAATACAGATGGTTTCCCCTTATTGTCCATACAAGGGTGTTGCCAGAACTAGACGGGGCTCCTGGGGAGAGATGGAGACATTCTTATTGGGAAACCTCCTTGCTCCATCACTAGCCTGCAGGAGAAACCATTTTCTTGCCACCAGATCAAAGTTCTCTTGTCACAGGCTGGTGGTTTACAGCCCCATTGTGTAAACAGACCTGGTTCTCTTATCTTGAGTAATTACAATTTAATTGGGCCTCCTTGGGAGGCTAGTCTCTTCCTACCCTTGGCTCTGGCCCTGGCCCTGGCCCTCTCTTCACCCGCAGCCTGCAGGCCTCAGGATTCCAGCCTTGGGCGTGTTCCCGCGAGAATTACTGAGTGGCCCCTGAGCTTCTTAGGCAGCAATTGTGCTGCTGACTATGAAACAGAGCAGATGCCCTTTCCTCCTCCAGGGGACTCCTGGAGAGCAATGGGTAAGGTATTTAGATTAGAAAAGTGGAAAGTAAGAAAGAAATGTAGAATTTAAATGAAAACCAGAAGAGGATTTTTTTTTCCTTGTTGCTTGGGATGGGGACAGTTTTAACCCTGGAGAGATTGTTTGAAGCATGTTTATGGAAGTTATTTAAACTCATTACTCTTAGTGGTAATCAGAGAAATTGAAGAAAAAAAGAGTATGTATGTGCATGTTATTATATATATGTTACATATATATTAGCCTCTTAGAAAGTGGGGCTTTACTAAGCTACTAGGTTCAATGAACACAAACTAGAAAAATTCAGTCAGGCCAAGACCATGTAACAACATCAGGAAATTAAGATTAAGACCCTGTGAGGTTAAATGAACTATCCACGTTTACCAAGACTGCCAAGACATGGCGGAGGGTCCACATCTCCTGACTGTTGGCTTAGAATACTTCTATCTTAGTCTGTGTGTGTTGCTATGATGAAGCACCTGAGACTGGATGATTTATAAAGAACAGAAAGCTATTGCTCGCAGTCCTGGAGGCGGGGAATATCGAGATCAAGGACCTAGCAGGTTCTGGGTCTGGCGAGGGGCCCAGTCTCTCCTTCCAAGGTGGCACCTTGTTGCTGTTCCTCGGGCAGGAAGGAATAATGTGTCCCCATGTGGCCAGAAGAATGCAATGGGCCACACCTAGCCTTTCAAGCCCTTTCATAAGGGGCCTCATGTCGTTTGTGAGGCTCCGCCCTCATGACTTAACCTCCCAGAGGCCCCACCTTTTAACACTCTCACTTTGGTGATAAAGTTTCAACATCTGTATTTTGAGGGCACACAGTCAGACCACAGCGACTCCTTACTATTGAGTTCATCTTACCCATTTTTATTTAGGTATTTGGTAATATGCCAGAACTTCCAACCAGCTTTCATTCATGCACCATATACCTTGGTTATGAAAGACTGGCCTTCCCCAATTTAGGAATGAATCAAACCTCCATGTTGTACATGCTGGGTAGTCTAAAGTGCAAGTTCTCCTAACCACGTCCATGTCAAGGTGCTGAGGCAGTCTCTCTGTCCCTTTCCACACCATGGGACGCCTGTCACTATCACCCTGAGTCTGAAGGCTTCAAGCTGCGTGAGATCCAGAGACTCAAAGTTGACAAGTGCTGACGCCAGGCGCTCTGGTTGTGGGCTGAGGTCCAGAGGCCCTTTCCACATTGCATGGCCTCTGTGTCTCAGCTGGTGTCTGCTGTGAGCAGAGGTCCTGGTGTGCTCAGGTGTCTGCTGTGAGCGGAGGCTGGTGTGAGGGTTGCAGTGTGGTTGTCTGATAAGTTGCCACCATCTTGGCGTGCTAACCAGGTGATCCGAATGGAAACCAAGCATAGCTATACATCAAGGGAACAGATATTCCCTTTGCTACAGCCCTCTCTCTGTGCTTCATTTTTTTCTCTCTCTCTCTTAGAAACCTGCAGTGTGAGTCCGGGCATGGTGGCGCATGCTTGTAATCCCAGTACTTGGGAGGCTGAGACAGGAGGATCCAGGTTCGCGGCCAGCTTCAGCTACTTAGTGAGGCCCTCTGCTATTTAGTGAGACCCTGTTTCAAAATAAAGACTAAAAAAATAGGGCTGAGGGTGTAGCTTGGAGGTAGAATGCCCCTGGGTTCAATCCCCGGTACCACACACACACACACAAAAAGAAAGAAACCTGCAGTGTGCTGGGCTTGGTGGTGCACACCTGTAATCCCAGTACTTAGGAGGCTGAGACAGGATTGCAGGTTTGTAGTCAGCTTTGGCAATTTAGCGAGGCTTTCTACAACTTAGTGAGACCCTGTTTCAAAATTTATAAAATAAAATAGGGCTGGGGTATGGCTCAGAGGTGGAACACCCCTAGGTTCAAGGTTCAATTCCTAGTCACACACACACACACACACACACACACACACACACACACACAATAAATAAATAGCTGGGCATGGTGGTGCACGCTTGTAATCCCAGTACTTGGGAGGCTGAGACCGGAGGATCCGGGTTGGCCGCCAGCCTCAGCAACTTAGTGAGGCCCTCCGCAACTTAGTGAGACCCAGTTTCAAAATGAAAGAATAAAAAACAGGGCTGGGGGTGTAGCCTGGAGAGGTAGAATGCCCCTGGGTTCGATCCCCAGTACTGCAAAAATACATAAATAAATAAATAAATAAATAAATAAGTAAATGAAAAGAAAAAAGAAATCTGCAGTGTGCTGGGTGTGGTGGTGCATGCCTGTAAACCCAGGACTTGGGAGGCTGAAACAGGAGGATCACAGGTTCAAGGCCAGCATCAGCAATTTAGTGAGACTCTCAGCAACCTATTGAGACCCTGTTTCAAAACAAAAAACTTAAAAGTGTCGGGGGTATAGCTCAAAGGTAGAATGCCCCTGGGTTCAATCCGCAGCACCCCACAAAAACAAAACAAAACAAAAGAAACCCACAGTGTGTCAGTGCTGCCCTTTCACCAACGCCCAACTCTATAACTCTTATTGTTTAAAAAGAATTTCCTGGCCTTGAGTCTAAAATTAAATTGCCCTTTGAGAGTTTCCTATTTTGTCTGTTCCTGCCTCTCCTGGTGGCTGCACCGCCCTCCTCTGTCCCCCTTGACAGGCGTGCTCAGGGGAGCCGGTGGGGGCCTGCTTTTCCTCCTGCCCTTCTGCCTCTCCAGGGAGGAGGAGTAGGGACCTGCCCTCCTACGCGGAGGGCTGAAGATGTACCTCTGTGCTCCAGCCTCCTGAGGCCAAGGTAGTCTGACCCAAATGCCCACCTTAGCGTTGCCCAACCAGCTCCACCTATAGAGTGGCAGCAATCACTGCGAGGCAGTGCTGCCTCATGCAGCCCCTTCTCAGGGTGAGGAAGGAAGATGGGAAGTCGAGGAAGACCAGACTTAATAGAAGTCTGTGAAGACGTTCCGGCCAGTGTCAAGGGTGACTGCCCGCCATGAAGTGAAAGGTGTTAAGCTGAGAAAGGGCTTATGTATCGCACAGTGTTTTACTAGGTGTGAGCGCCCCCATAACTGCTCAGTGCCTAAGTACTTCCTGAGCTTCCCTTTTCTTCTAGGACATGTGGAATGTGGCGGCATTGTTTAAGCCTGGTTTTAGGGAAGGATGAAGACAAACAGTGTTAAGTCTTTAATACATTTTAAGGGATGCGTATGTCGCAAATCCACATTGGGAGACTCTGACAACTTTTTGGCTCTGGGAGCTTCCCCACCCTGGTGTGGCTGTTGATCTGATGAAGGTCATCAGTCCCAAGGTCAGGAGAAAGAATGTGGGTGGATCAGCAAAATGGAGCCTCAGAGTTGGCAAAGAGCTTGCAGACTGTGGGGGCCGCCCTCCTCAGGAAGCAAAAGCTTAGGGAGGTTGAGGGACAGGCCAGAGGTGACGCAGCTCCTTGGTGGTAGAGCAAGACTTGAACTCCAGATAGTCTGATTGATAGTCTTCTGTCTTTCTGCAAGAGTGCACCCGGTGTCTTTGACATTCCTAAGAAGTAAATCCACAAAGTCGCCCCTGTGGATGGCAGACCACAGTGCACAGGAGCCCAGTGTTGACTCGGCTTCACCAGGTCTAAGGTTTAGGAAGCAGCAGCATCTAGAAGTAGTCATTGTTCCTTCTATATTTGTGACAGTTTATGCCCTGAGTGACATGGACAGAGGTGAGGAGGGAGCGAGTTACGCAGCCAATCCCCGGCCGTCGCAGGCAGCCTGGCTGAAGCCACAGCGCGCTGCTGGAAGTGCAGCTCTTCACACTGACGCCGTATGTCTGGGATTTGGTGTCATAAAAGTATTCCCCTATTCCCCCTTTTCCAGTTTTGTGGGACTTTGGGGGACAGAGAGAAGGAAGACTATGAGCAGATGGAATGGTCTGGAGATGTGGCAAGGCTGGAGGGGGAAGGGGAAGGGGCAGACGTGACTGCAGGCGGTGGAGAAGGGGAGATGGGCTGGGCACAGACTGAGGAGCCCGCCTGCAGGGAGAGCGGACGCGGTCAGCTCCCGTTGAAGCTGATGGAGCTGGCTGGACCTTAGAGCAGGGCAGGGAGGAGGGCAGGGAGGAGGGTGCGCCTTTGTCCTGGCGGTTTCCAGACTCGGGGACTTCATCTCCTTCAGTTCTCAGACTATGTAGGTGGGGTATTTAGCCCTTTGGTAGCGTCTTTAGAGAGAGGAAGGGAGAGCTGCCTTTCACCGGGCGGGTGACAGTAGGGCAGAGATGGGCTTCCCCGAGGTGCCAGGGGGCCCATCGCCCATGGCTTCCTGGCTGCCACCTTTTCTTAGTGGCCACTTGCAGCCACCCCTGGTTCTTAAAGCTCTGCTCCTGGCTCCCACGACCTTGGACGCTTGTCTTCAGCTGGTACTTCTTTGTTGTTTTTTCCCTCATTTCTCCTAACTGTAGGCAACTTGACAGACTCATTTGGGTTCCTTTCCCTTTTTAATCTGGCCGTTGCCTTGAGCCCAGACTCTATCCGGATTCTTCATGCTGTGAGATCTAACTTGACTCTTTCTCGTCTTCTATCAATGCATCTACTTTGGGACTTCTCCACCAACTTGCTCCGCCATTCTCCTTCTAATCTGACCCAAAGCGATGTTCTCTCTCTCCCTCCTCATTTGTATTACTTAACTCACCACTTTCAGTATTATAAAAGCAAGTGGTCTTTGCGGTAGCTTGGTTTTTTTCTCGTTTCTTTTGTCTCCTACATCCAGTCAGTCATAAAGCCTTGTTCTTTTAAAGCACTCCGTGTATTTCTGGTTTCCTCTTCACCACTACATGCATGACTCTAATCCAATTCTTTCTTCATAACTGGACTAGATGAGTTACGCACACATCTGTGTGTGTGTGTGGGGGGGAGGTCCCCAAAATTCAGTATCAAGCTGAATATTTTAGTGAGCTGGGTGTGGTGACACATGCTTATAATCCCAGTACTTGGGAGGCTGAGACAGGAGGATCGCAGGTTCGAGGCCAGCCTCAGCTACTTAGTGAAGCCCTTTGCAACTTAGTGAGTCCCTGTTTCAAAAATAAAGAAGAGCTGAGCATGGTGGCACATGCTTGTAATCCCAGTACTTGGGAGGCTGAGACAGGAAGATCATAGGTTCAAGGGCAGCTTTAGCAACTTAGTGAGGCCCTCTGCAACTTAGTGAGACCCTGTTTCAAAATAAAGAATAAAATATGGCTAGGGGTATAGCTCAGAGGTAGAATACCCCTGGGTTCATTCCCCAATATCACCACCAAAAAATATATAGTTTTTAGTGATACACACACATGAAAACACACACACACACACACACACACACACACACACACACACACTTTTTTTGGTACTAAGGATTGAACTTAGATGCATTCTACTTCTGGGTTACACCCCTAGCCCTTTTTATTTTTTATTTTGAAACAGAGTCTCACTAAGTTGCTGAGGACCTTGCTAAGTTGCTGAGGCTGGCCTCAAACCTGCAATCCTCCTGTCTCAGCCTCCCAAGTACTGGGATCACAGGAGTATACCACCATCCCTGGCCTTAGGGCAATAGTTTTTAAAAAATCAGGATTAATGCAAAAAATAATTATGGAAAAAAGCCAAAAAATTTAAATATAGTCTGGATCAGTATTGCTGATTTATCCTTCTGCCTCAGGCCCTCATGTGGGTTGGCAGGGCTCTGCTGCCTCCTCACCTTCTGCCCCTGTGCAATCCATCCTACTCACCGCCAGCAAACGAGTCCTTCTAGACCATGTTGACGCACCATGTCGCATACACGACTCCCGGTGGCTTTCCTGGCAAGGTCAAGTTGCTGTCTGGCGTTCATGGCCTGATCTGACCCTTGCACCTCCAGTTTCAGTTCTTCCTCGTTACCTGAGAGTGCCCCTGTCCCTCGTGCTCATCACCACCACATGACACACGCTTCACCTCTGCAGGACACCTCTCTGAATCTGTTCTTATTCCCCATTACATAGCTCTGTGTGTTCTTTTTTACCTTTATGTATATCATCTCTTGTTCTTTTTCTCTCTTGCTCCTTTGCCAAATGTTCAGGATCAAATCCCACTCCACCTTTTTCAGTTCTTACCTTAGTCTGCTTCTTCCAGGAAGCTTTCCCTGCTACTCTTCCCATCCTACACATCGGTGCTTAATCCCCTCACCGTAACTTCCTGTTTACTTGCTCTTAGGGCATGATTCCTTTCTTGCTCATACTGTTTTCTTAGCATCTAATACAGTGCTTGGCATAAACCAGGTGCACCATGCATGCTATTTCCATGAATGCACATTGCTGTAATCATCAGGTAGCAGTAATTATCTTTTTTATTTTTTATTCTATATAGGGGATTGAACCCAGGAGCATTCTACCTCCAAGCCATACCCCCAGTTCTTCTTATTTATTATATTATATTATATTATTATTATTATTATTATTATTGTTGTTGTTGTTATTATTGTACTGGGGATTGAACCCAGGGTGGGGCATTCTATCTCTGAGCTATACCCCCAGCCCTATTTTATTTTTATTTTGAAAGAGGGTCTTGCTAGGTTGATGAGAGTCTCACTACTTGCTGAGGCTGTCCTCGAACCTGCGATCCTCCTGTCTCAGCCTCCCAAGTACTGGGATTACAGGCATGTTCCACCATGCCAGGCTTTTATTTTTTATTTTGAAATAGAGTCTCGCTAAGTTGCTAAGGGTCTTGCTAAGTTGCTGTGGCTGGCCTTGAACCTGCGATCCTCCTGTTTCAGTTCCCAAGTAGTGGGATAACAGGCATGCACCACCACACCTGCTAGTAACCACCATTTTTAAGCAAACCATTCTTGAGCTATGCAGCTTTATGTAGTACAGATAGAAGAAAAACCAATCTGAAATCAAACAGACTAGGGATAGAATTTTATCTCCATTATTTTATCAGCTACGTGGCCTTTGGACATTTACTTGTCCTCTTAAGTCTCGGTTTGCAGTTCTGTAAAATGGAATGAAAATACTATTCTTGCAAGATTGTGGTGAGGGTTAAGAGTGACCATGTCTGTATGATGCTTAGTGTGTCAACTGGCATCCACAGGTGTGTCACATATTGTTAGTTTCTTTCAACAATCACTGGTGAAATGAATGGGTGAGAAACTGTCTGATGTTTTCCTTCTAACCGTGATAGAGTTGGGGTGTGCTGCTTGCATTGCACCCACTTACCTCCACTCCGCTGCAACCAAGTGGGGAAGGTTCCAGAGAAGAGACCTGCTGGACAGGAACTCATTGTGGGTGGTCCCTTGAAAACAATGGGATCAGATGTTAGACCTGCTGGAACTCTGCTTCTCTCTCCTCCACTGAGGCGGTTTCATAATGAAAGGAACCGATGACGTGGTTCTCCTGAGTAAAAATGTCATTCTCATACTCTATGAGGTAGTTATTAAGTCAGTTTGTGAAATGTCTAATAAACAGGCAGGTGTCTAGATAACAGAACCGTGGAAGGCTTCTCGGGAACACCTACCAGCAAAGATGATCAGGATTTACGGTAGATACGGACATTGTCGTCTTCCCATTCTTAAAAATAGCAACCTTTGGCTCCGTTGAGGACATCTACAGAGGAAATATGTCTTAAAATATGTAGTTCTATTTATAAAATAAAACGAGCTAGTCCTTTTGACAAAGAACCTCATTTGGGGGCAGAAGAGATTCCATGAAAGAAAAACCAACCATGTGAAATCAAGCTGATAGAGTGCGTGGTTATCACCCAAGAGCGGTGAGTTAACCTTTGTAGCATCTAGGTCTGGGCCTCGTTATTTTATACCCTCCCCAAGACCTGATCACGTGGTCTTCCCTCCCTCCTGAGCACATCGCGCAGAGATCATTTTCCCTCAACGCTTCTGCTTGTCACGCCTTGACTTCAGAGTGTCCTCATGGCAGGGAAACCCCAACTTTAAGATCTGCATTCTAGTGCGTCTCAGTTTTGTGAAATCCTAGCAGGGCCTGTAATAAACTACCCACTACCTAACTACAAGAATTCTACTTACAGTACCTACTGACCTCTTACAAAGATGCTGCTTATACTACCTGTTACTTCCTTACAAGGACCCTACATACACTACCCACAACCATCTTATAAGGATTTTGTGAGCCAGGCAAGGTGGTACACACCTGTAACGTAATCCCGGTACTTAGGAGGCTGAGACAGGAGAATCACAGGTTCAAAACCAGACTCAGCAATTTAGCAAGGCCCTTAGCAACTTAATGAGACCCTGTTTCAACATAAAAAATAAAAAGGGCTGGGGGTGTAGCCCAGAAGTAGAACGGCCCCGGGTTCAATCCTTAGAACTCCCCTCCCCCCAAAAAAGAATCTTCTGCTTTAGGTAAACCATGCACAAAGTGTCCCAAAAGAAGACAGATGCAGGTAACTTAGGGTTCTCCCTCATACCATTTGGAATCAAAATTTCTTTTTTTTTTTTTTGCGGTACCCAGGAAATGAACCCAGGGGCATTCTACCTCTGCGCTACACCCGCGGCCCTATATTTTTATACTTTTTATTTTGAAACCGGGTCTCATGAAGTTGCGGAGGGCCTCACTAAGTAGAGCGAGAGAGAGAGAGAGCGCTAAGGCTGGCCGAGAACCCAGATCCTCCAGTCTCCACCTCCCAAAATACTGGGATTACAAGCGTGTGCCACCACGCCCGGCTTGGAATCAAAATTTCTTCCATGAGGCCCTACTCCTACAACTTTGACACTTGAGGTTGAATTTTGAGAAAGGACCTAAAAGGATAAGAAAAGATGGGAATACATATTGAGAGCACATAGCTTGCTTTACGTCTAGGAAATTTATTTTAAATTAATTCAGTTTCAAAATGTTGAGGATTTGCTCTGTGTGTGTGTGTGTGTGTGTGTGTGTGTGTGTGTGTGTGTGTACTGGGGACTGAACTCAGGGATGTTCTATCTCTGAGCTATACCCCCAGCCCTATTTTTTATTCTTTATTTTGAAACAGGGTCTCACTAAGTAGCTGAGGCTGGCTGCGAACCCACAATCCTCCTATCTCAGCCTCCCAAGTACTGGGATTATAAGCATGCGCTACCATGCCTGGCTTACTTTTTATTTTATTAAAAAAATTTGTGTGTGTGTGTGTGTGTGTGGTACTGGGAATTGAACCTAGGGTCATTTTACCTCCAAGCCACACCCCCAGACCTATTTTATTCTTTATCTTAAAACAGGGTCTCACTAGGTTGCGGAGAGCCTCACAAATTGCTGAGGCTGGTCACAAACCCGTGATCAGCTGAGATTACAACTGAGATTACAAGCGTGTGCCACCACACCTGGCTTATTTTTTATTTTGAAACAGGGTCTTGCTAAGTTGCTGAGGACCTTGCTAAGTTTCTGAGGCTGGTCTCGAACCTGTGATCCTTCTATCTCAGTCTTCCAAGTACTGGGATTACAGGTGTGCACCACCACACCTGCTTGCTTATTGTTGGGAACTCGAAAGAAGAACATTATGTAGTTGCTTCAGGAGCTTACAGTATTCAAGTAAGATAAAAGCAAAATGGAGCCAGGAAGGAGGGGAGAGAGAGGGAATGGGTTGGGAACTAGGGGAGGGCTCAAAGAGTACTGTGTGTATGTATGCCTCTATCACCCTGAAATTCAACAAAATGTATGATTACAGTGCACCAATAATAATTAAAAAAAGATATAAGCAAAATGGTTTATGGCCAAAAGTCAAGAAATGTTTTCCGACTGAAGCTTAATAGTACAGTTTTTGCTGATGATTTCCCCAAGTCTCTTGTCTCCAAACACACATTGGTGGCAATCCACCATTGCTCTGTTTATACTCTCATTTCTCCAGGCCCCTGGCAGCAAAAGGCCAGTGCTGTCAGCTTTGATAAGAGACATTCAAGGCATCACATTTAATGCCCTGGATGTTACCACTTTCTCAGTACCGCTGAGCAGTTGGAAGATGAACAGCCCCAGAGTAAACTTTACCCAGCCCTGGTCTAAATAATTTTATGACTATTATGGAAAAACAAGAGCTAACTTAATGAAGTTTTACAATGTGCACAATCCCTTCATCTACATTTGAGGTTTACTTGCCATTTTTCTCTGTGCTAATAGATTCTGTTTGGTTATTTTTACTGAGCTGAAGTAGATGGACCATTGCAAAATGGGGGAGAGAGGAGATAATGAATATTGCTGAATTCTTGTATATGCTCAAGGGGATAGAGGGAAGAGGAGATTCTTTGAGTAGAGAAACTTACTGGGGTTAGCAAGCCACTCTTTGGGAATGAGAATACTTAGGAGCTATATTTATTAGCACCTTATTGTCAATAGTTTTTTGTTTTTGCTTTTGTTTTTTGGTGTGGTGCCAGTGATTGAACCCAGAGGCATTCTACCTCCGAGCTACACCTCCAGCCCTTTTTAAAATTATTATTATTTTTTGTTTTGAAACAGGGTCTCACGAGTCTCGCTAAGTTGCCAAAGATCGTCTTGAACCTGCCATTCTCTTGTCTCAGCTTCCCAAGTACTGGGATTACAGGATGCGCCACCATGCCCAGCTCCTATCAATAGCTTTAATCACATCAAATTCTAACAGAGTTTGGTTTTCCTAATCGAGTTTTTTTGGGGGTAAAGGGTCCATAACAGAAAAGAGTAAGAATGATGTATAATTACAATGCACCAATAAGAGCATATTTTAAAAAAGAAAGCCAGGCATGGTGGTGCACCCCTGTAATCCCAGTACTTGAGAGACTGAGGAAGATTACAGGTTCGAGGCCAGCCTCAGCAATTTAGTGAGATTTTCAGCAACTTATCAAGACCCTGTCTCAAAATTAAAAAATAAACTGGGTGTGGTGGTGCATGCCTATAATCCCAGTACTTTGGAGGCTGAGATAGGAGGATTGCAGGTTTGAGGCCAGCATCAGCAACTTAGCAAGAAAGACCCTGTTTCAAGACAAAAAGTAAAAAAGGTTGGGGGTGTACTCAGAGGTAGAATGCCCCTGGATTCAATCCCCAGTAACACACACACACACACACACACACACACACACACACACACAAATAAATAAATAAATAAATAAATAAATAAATAAATAAATAAATAAAAATAAAAAACAAAATAGGGCTGGGTGTGGGTGTGTAGCTCAGAGGTAGAATGCCCCTGGGTTCAATTCCCTGTACTACCCCAAAACAAACAAACAAACAAAAAAGTCTAAAGAAGATTAAAAAAAAAAGAAAGTTGAGAATAAGCTTGTATAGAGTAGAATCCTATTCTCAGAAAATCTTTTTTTCCATGAACCTGCTGCTTTTCCTTTTGTGTCTTAATATTTAACCCACTTGCCTAATCTGAGGAATGCTAAGAACCTCTTATATTAAAATAATACCTACCTCGTATTGAGGACCAGGCATCGCGTATACTATTACTCTCATGCATTTCATACAATACATAATTTTAATAAATGAATTTCATATTTTATTTTGCTTTCTGTATATTTTTCTCATACATGTTTATTTCATTCAGACCTCCTCCCTTATGAGGTAAGTATTAGTATTCCTGTTTTACAATTGAATAAACAGAGGGCTAGGTAAATGGTGGAGCCAGGATTTGAATCTCTATATCTATCTGGCTTCAAAGGCTAGGGCTTTAAGCATTGCAAAACATGGCCTTCCACGTAAGGACTTTTGTCTTCCTTACACAGTGCTGGGTGGATTGTATAGTTCATAGATTTCATAAAACTAGTAAGAAGGTGGCAGAAATACCCATATGTTGGAAGAAATGGACAATTCTTGTCCAGCAACTGATGTCATTAAAACCTATACTCACCGATTAACTGAAAAATGAGGTGTACTTATCATGAGGATTTCAATTTTTGTTTTTCCTTTGGCATTTGTTGATATTGGAATGTCTTATAAGAATATTCTATCATGATGTTTTGTAGAGTAACATATCATTAAAAGGAAAAGCTAGGACTATATAAATTTAAGATGATCAGTATTCTGCCTTGTTGTTAACCATGAATCCTTTTATTTGAAGGTTAGAAAAGGTGGTCCTGAAATGCATTAAGAAACTGGTGGAGATAAATATACACATAGTCTAAGCCAGAAGTTCTTCTCATTCCCTGTGAAATTTTGAGGGCTAAAAAGGGAGGGAATCAGTCATTGGTTTTGTTCTATTATCAGCTATGGATGATACCTACTTATATGCAATTGGATGGTAAGAACTCATAATTCCATTAGGGCTAAACTCTAAAGGTTTTTCTCCTAATATATTTCCTTGTATTTTTCCTGGTCACAGAGGCAGGGACCTATCAACACTTTTGAAGATCCTCGAATGTCTTGTGGTTTCCAGTCCAGTTACTACCAGCAGAGACCTTGTTACCTGTTCTGGGATGAGATGGCCACTCAGGAAGTTCCTACTGGTCTCGAACACTGCGGCTCAGGTAGGAACACCAGCCGAAGCTGGGGATGAGGATCAAGCTGAAGAAGGAAGGGAATTTGCCAAGGGCCGCGTTCTCTGGAGCAACAGCTGCCATGGCTTCAAGGGCACACACTCTATTGTTCTCGGGTGGAAAGTCCCAGGTCTTCTCCATCATTTCAGGTCACTTTATTGTCCAACAGGAAGACTAAACTCCAGGAATGGGTCCAAGAGAGGTTGCCGTAGGTCTCCACTTTGTAAATAGTTCTGCCTACTGTGCATTTCCTGACACTTAACCCACTTACACAGGGCTGCTGACAAAGGGAGGTGCAGGGGGTGCAATCAGAAATGACGAAGCAGAAACAGAGGGGCATGGATTACTCAGTCTTCTTACAGACATGATTTCTGTCGCTCATCGTCTCTTTTCATTAGTCTCTACCTCTGCCCCCCTGTATCTGACTTCTTTTTCCTCTGCCTGTTCTCCCTGAGTCTTCTGCCTGGTCACTCCTCCTCTCGGCATTCCTCGTCCTTCTTTGGCTTGCTGGTTGCAGTGCTGCCCTCTGGTGAAGGAGTCGGATTCTCCAGAGAGCATTCTGGAATCAATGGGTCTCCTTTTCCCAAGCACCTAGGAAGTCCAAAGTCCTTACCTCCATTCTCTTCTCGGGACTCACTGTTTCTTACACATTCCATTAGTGTTTGTTTACGTGCTTGCATTAAAAAGAGAGAGAGAGAAGAAGAATACAAAACATAAAACTTGAATTTGGGGGATTCTGAAATGATTGGTTCAGATATTAAATCCAGTGTTCTCTAAGACCATGTTATAATAGATCAGAATATCAAAAAGCCAGTTGAAATTTGGGTCTTCTCCCAGGATGAAATTTTTTATTTTTGATAGTACTGGGGATTGAACCCAGGGGTATTCTACCTCCAAGCTACACCCCCAATCCAATTTTATTTTTTATTTGGAAACAGGGTCTTGCTAAGTTGCTAAGAGCCTCACTAAATTGCTGAGGCTGGCATCAAATCTGCGATCCTACTATCTCAGCCTCCCAAGTACTAGGATTACAGGTGTGTGCCACCATACCCCACCTTCCAGGATGAGTTCTTGGCATAAGAGATGTCTTATATTGACACCTTGCATATTGAAAATAAGTGATTCTGAGGAGTTACACTGGCAAAGCGTGGGGTTGGGAGGTCAATAGAAACTAATTTAAATGTAACTTATTTTGTTAGCATCATTTTACCTCACACAACTTTATGGAAAGCTACTTTTCAAACAGTGGAGACATAAAACAAGTGCTTGCTTTGTTGTTCATGCCGTATCTTCCATTAGAAGTAAACAGAGAGATGCAGGGCAACATGCTGTAGTACTTGGTAGGGTGTGGTGCAGGGGTGGAGGGAGGCATGGGAAGATGCTTGGCCTTTGCCTGGCATCTCTTCAGGGCAGGATGAAATCAATTCCTAGTTTCCATATTCTCTTGACTCCATCGCCATTGGTCTTGGAGGTATTCTTTGGCACGGCCCTGAATTACAGGCACAATAACATTTGCGCTATCATGTTCTGCCTGTTACCTCCCTCCCTCAAGCATAAATACAGATAGATGTCTCATCTATCTATCCATTTCACAACAAGGCTGGGAAGATTTTGCACCTGTTCACAGGTTATATTTAAGGACTTAAAATTTGAGGACATGAAAAAAAGGACCCTTTAACATTCTGAACAAAACAGATTTTATTTGTATAAGTGAAAGGTCAAAATAGTTGTATCTGTATTTGGATGATTCTTGAAATCTATCAGTGCCATAAAGCTCAAGTTTTATATCTCCCAGTGCAACTGATATTGATGCCGTCTGGCCTTGAACTCTCAGCTCTGGGTCATACAATTTGCATCTTATTAATGCTGAGGTCATCTCCCTACTTGCCCAAAGATGAGGCTGTCTCTTCTTGACCACAAAGGGAAATGGTCTTTCTCGTTCTTAACTGAGAAGAACATCAACTTCCAAGTGGAGATGATTTTTTATTCTCTTCAAGGTTCAAAAAAAGTTTTTATTTCAGGGCTAATGAGACAGTGTCTGCAAATCATATGAAGAACCCTTCAGGATGAAACTGCTTTAAAATGCACGCATTTATAGCAGAGTAGTGTAATCTTCGTTCCATAGTCTGTTGTGAGGTGGGAGCTAGGGTCACCCAGTGTTGTGGCTTTTGGGTGAGGTGGGAAGATAGAGGCATACAATAAGCAATCCTGGAATGACCTGGGTTGTCATCAACTGCAGCTCAGCTAGGGTAGCCAGCTGCCATGGGTTTGTTAGGAATCTCTTTGCAAATGTGGGCGTTGGCTCCCACTGCCCTAGGCTTCCTCTGATGGAAATGTCTGGCCAGAACCCGGGGTCTTTCCAGCTCCTCCTTTGCCTTTTGTGCTGTACAGATGAAGGAGCTGCAGGGACTCTTTTCTGGGCTGTGGTCCAGCTCGCCTTAGTGATGGGTGTCGTTTGGAAGGCGATAGTGGGGCTCTAAGGAAGGGAGACGGAGACGTGGGCCAGCCAATGATTTCTCCAGCTGCGGCCTATTTCCTTGGAGATGTGTTGAGTAGAAAGAAAGGGAGAAAAAAATACTCTACATTTTTTTCATCTTCTATTATCCTATTTATAACTTTGGTTTCCTCCCCGTCCTCCATCTCATGGCTACTTCCCACCCCTGCTTCCCCCTCATGGATGAATGAACTTCTTTTCCAAGGATTGCACATCTGTCGATGACTGCAATATAGACAGGAGGGGCCGCTGAGGAACCACTGGGCCCCTCACAGCAGGCTTCATCCGAATCTTGCTCCTATTCCTGGAGGGGCAGAGGCTGAGGAGGAAGAGAGGAAGGCAGAGAGGGCGGGAGAGAGAATACATCTGAGTAAAAGCATGAGTGGGCCGGGCGTGGTGGCTCATGCTTGTAATCCCAGTACTTTGGGAGGCGGAGACTGGAGGATCCGGGTTCGCGGCCAGCCTCAGCTCTCTGCTCTCTCTCTCTCTTTCTGTCTCTCTCTCTCTACTTAGTGAGGCCCTCTGCAACTTCGTGAGACCCGGTTTCAAAATAAAGTATAAAAAAATAGGGCCGGGGGTGTAGCGTGGAGGTAGAACGCCCCTGCGTTCAATCCCCGGTACCGCAAAAAAAAAAAAAAAGCATGAATGGGGGCAAGCCTTATTGGGTGAAGAAAGGAAAGACTTGGTTACTAAGGTGAATCAGGAATTGGTTGGACCTAATAGATTAAAAGGGGGTACAGGACCGGTCATGGTTCGGTATGCCTGTAATCCCAGTACTTAGGAGGCTAAGACAGGAGAATTGCAAGTTTGAAGCCAGCCTCAGCAACTTAGGGAGACCCTGTTCCAAAATAAAAAGTGGAGGGGTGCAGAAGACGAGATGTGTGGAGGTGGACAGAAAATAAAGGTGGGCATTGGTTGAGGGGTCGAGAATAATGGGAAGAGGAGATGAAAGATGAATGGGAAGGGGAAAGAAGTGGGGAGCCCGGAAAAAGTCAAAGCGCGGAGGGGAGGGGAAACGACATGAAAGAGAAAATGAGATGATTCTGAGGACATTCACTATCCAGCTAAAAAGGGAAGCCGCATTTGCATGCAATTGCCTTTGCAGCTGTACATTTCTTCATGACAATCTTGTAGTCATCATTTTCTTTCATTTTTACCTCCTCCTCCCGTCCTCCTCGGCCCCCGCCTCCCCGGCAGCCCGGAGCCATTATCGACAGCCAATGGGGGCTGAGCTCTGGTGCTCTGCATGAATGAATGGGCCCTTTCTGTCTCGGCTTCTCGTCATCCTTCTGTCAGGGAACCTTGCGAATCAATGGAGCCCCTTACACAAGACAGGGCTGAAATGTCTGTTACTGTTTATAGTCGGACTGGAACGGAGCCCGCTGACCCTGCCTCCTCGCTGTTCCCTTCCTCTGTTCCGGCCCTCGGCTTTAGCCCTGTCTCGCAATCATTAGAACAAGAATCTTTTTTTTTTTTTAATGTCAGTCTCTTGCTCCCTGCCTCTAAGAACTTACTGACACTTTTCTGCCATTAACTATTATGACTAGTTCCTATCCATAGACCGATTGAGAAATGACAGAGTAGAGGAAAACCATTCTCAGGTGGAAACAGCAAGTTGGAATCTGCGATGCCTGTTTTCTTCTATGACATTGGAGACCCCGCTGAGTACCCAGCCACAGGACCACAGTCCATGCCACAGCTGCCTGCTGTCCATATTGATTTCAGCCTCCCAGCTATAATGATCATGAATGACCTTAGTATGTACCCGAACAGTTGATGCTTACTTCACACCCTTCCAGAGTGATATATTATCAAATTATCTTTCATTTCAGAACTCATTTTTTCAAATCTAGGGATGGATTTCTCTTGAATCAACAGAACTTATTGATGTGATTTTGCAATGAAAGTAAACGTTTGCAAAATACTTGCTTAGAGCGGGGGAGCAGTCTGCGGCTATACAACGGTAGTAAACACACTTTTTCATCATGAGACTGAATCTATGAGTATGTTACCATGGTCCTTGATTCATTCATTCATTCCTTTCTTTTCCTTTGACATTGGGGATTAAACCCAGGGGGTTCTACCTGCGAGCTACACCCTCATTCCTTTTTGTTTTGAAACAGGGTCTCACTAAGTTGCTTAGAGTCTTGTTAGGTTGCTGAGGCTGGACTCAAACCTGTGATCCTCCCAAGTACTGGGATTACAGGCATGTGCCCCCATGTCCGGCTGCTTCCTCCTCCTCCTCCTCCTCCTCCTTCTTCTTCCGGCTGCTTCCTCCTCCTCCTCCTCCTTCTTCTTCTTCCTCCTCCATAATGCAGTTTGGTATGTTTTGATTGCTGGACACAGTAAAATTCTCATCTACCCACATGCACAGAATACCTGCCACTTCCTATTCGTCATGAGAAAGATCTAGGCTGGGGCTCAGGAACTTGCATTTCTAACAAGCTTTCAGGTGCTGCTGGTGGTCTAGAGATGACACTTTGAGAACCACTAAGCTAATATATGTAAAGCATAAAACTGTTCCTCATTCAGCAAGCATGCTACGAGTGTTTGCTACTATAAACTGCATTTGGAAGCCCAAAAATGTTTGGGTATCATCGAATCAGAAAGTGACCCACTGATTGATTGAACACATTTGGTGGTCAGTGCCACCAGTGTCCACACTGAGAAGACAGGTGGAGAAAGGGGAAGACTCGGTCCTTGTCTATAAGTGACTTTGATTCAAGCATGTATGCGGGGGCACATACATTTACACGATGGAGCCAATGGTTCCCATATGAAGTGCCACACTTATTAATGACACCAGGGTTGGCGATGTCAGTGGGTGACTTCAGATCCCACTATTAAAAATTTCTAAGACAAATTTACTAATAAAATAGTGGAACTGAAGGATGCCTTTCCCAAATAAACTTTGGGAGTTCAAGTGGGAGACAGAGTTGTGAGTCTGCGTTCATGGTGTCTCTGGGGCTTTCTCAGGCAGCCAGGCGGCTGGGAGAGATCAAACCTGGGCAGTGTTTGGAAAGGGCCATCCAGAGCCAGGTGGGAAGTTTCAGCAGGAAAAACAGACGCCTCCAGTTTGGCTTTTAAGTGTGGGGAAGCTTGAGGGAATGCCAGAGAGACGTGTTAAATGGAGATTCACCTGGGTCCAAAATGTTTATTCTCACGGCAGATTCGTTCTTTGAACTTATACCATCTCAGATGGCCCTGGGGTTTTAAAAAATGGTGTTTAAAACTCGATCTGCCGCACATATCTGTTCTTTCCTCCTTTGGGATGTGTTTTCCTTTTCTATAGGGCTGTTTCAGTTTCTCTGTTCTTCAAAAAAGTTCTGACCCTGTAGGGGTGTGTGTTTCACGGATGTTGTAATATTGGATGTTAGAAGATTGGACTAATTCTGTCACTAAGAGGATGTTGGACTATTCCTTTCGGAGAAGTTTTATTTTATATTTGTGTGTGTGTGGTACTGGGGATTGAACCCAAGGGCATTCTACCTCTGAACAAACCCCCAGCCCTTTTTATTTTTTTGTTCTGAAACAGGTCTCACTAGGTTGCTGAGAGTCTCGCTACATTGCTGAGGTTGGTCTTGAACCTGCGATCCTACTGTCTCAGCCTCCCAAGTATTGGGATTACAGGTGTGTGCCACTATGCCCTGCCAGAAATTTCTCAGTAGTCTAATGGAATAAACTAGTACCCTGCCTGGACCTCCCCTCCCCCATCCTAGTCTCAGAATTTTATTTTATTGTATTTCCTCGATTTTCCAACTCGTTGTAGGACTGTCTTAATTATTTCAGGGACAATAGCATGCAACTATTCTATAGCACAAGATCGGGGAATAAAATTCTTTTGACTAAATAAAGTCTGAATGCTAAGGGAGAGAGGAAACGTGGACCTTCTTAGAGTCTGACCCCTAGGTGTGGTGTCTGGGTAGGAGCCAGCTGTGGCCAGGCTCTGATTTGAGCCTTTCATAGAAGGCCACTGTTGGGGGCTAACTTCCCTGACGAGCCACTCCCAGGGGACACTGCCCAGAGGAGTTTGAGGCAGAAGTAGTCTTGGCGCCCCCGTTCCCTCTGTAAGGGCACCCGAGGTTGCAAGAGGGGAGTGCAGGAATAAAGAAGCAGAGTGAGCCCAGCCCAAGTAGGGCATGAGGAAGAGAATCCACATGCCAAGGAGCAGCCACGCAGGGCCCCATCCTTTTGTTCCGATGAGAGGTCTATGAATGCTGACTCTCTTCTGTTTTAAGTGAAGGGCGGGCGTCACTCTGCTTGGACCAGTGGCCCCTGTTTACCAGTGTTGCATTGCCTCCCACTCTCTGCCCCCTCCTGCTGTATTCTTGGTAGCTTTTGAGCCTGACATTTCATATCCAGAGTATTTTGAGTATAAACTGAAGGGTGTTGCGTCGAAGCAGAGGGTTTAGCCAAAGATCCAAAACATACCGGGCATCTTGTTGGCACTGGATTTTCTGTTAAGTCCCTTGACTTCCCACCTTTGACATTTGGCATTGGTACACTTAGGTCAGACTTCTTGTGCCCATTCAGGGGGAGTACTATCCTTAAAAGTCATGGACTACATAGCAGGTGATCAATAAAGTGCTACCTTCCTTCCTTTGCCATTCAGTATGGTTTGAACATGAATTTACGTGGTCCAAAGAAACCAGTTGCCCCATGGTTACTCTACTGAGTCTTGCCACTCTTATTTTGTGCCAGGCTACTTTTGCAACACCTGCCAACCTTGCCCTTCAAGACGATTCATTTTACCAGTGAAAGGAGTGGGATGCCCAGGAGAAAAGAATAGGAAGCCCAGCCTGGGAAGCTGTAAGGGTGGGAAAGGCCTTTACAAATGGAAATCACTTTCCCAGGTGCTGCGGTGGAAAGGTAACCCTGATAGGGGACCCGAAGCCTCGGGGCAGGGCTAGTAGCATTCCACTCGGAATGCAAGGATTCCTTTGGCCTGAGCAGGGACTGATTGCTTTGCTTCTCCAAAACCCGAGGAAGTCACAGCTTTGCTCTGGAACTCCCAGGGGGCTGCGGAACAAAAAGTTCTCTTAACTTTTTCAAACCGCAAATATTTAGTCCGAGTTGGGAAAAGGTCCCCGGGGCACCGAGTTCTTATTGGATTCAGGCAGCTGACCCCTCTTCGGGAGCGGGGGCGGGGGCGGTGGACGCGGTCGCCTGGCGTCGGAGCTCCGGCCGGGCAGCCGGTGAATGCAAGTCTCTGGGTGGGTGGATGGATGATGTGAGGGCTGGAGCCCGGCGGCGGGAGAGGGTGTGTGAGAGCCGAGGGGTGGCCGTGCAGGGACAGCCTGCGGTGCTGCGTCTGGCCGGGGACAGACTCTTTCTCTCTCTCCAGATGTTCCCTGTGTTTACAGCCGCCGAAGCAGGAGACCCAGCTCTCTCATTAATAAGTTGCTTTCTGGCACTGCGGCCGGGGTCCCAGCCCGGAGCCTGCAGCTGGAGGCCGCGCCCCGCTCCCCTCCCCCGGCCTCCCCGTCCCTCACCCCTGCCCCGCCTTCCTCCCCTGCAAGCCTCCCAAAATACACGAGCGCACAAAAAGAAAAACACCCGCAGATTTTTTATTTCAGAGAGTAAACACTTGGGCCGTGGGGGTCTGGAGGTTATGGGAAAAGAGGAAACCATCAGGCTAATCAGGCAGCGCACACTTCCCCTGCTGAAATAAAACAGAAATCATTGCTGCGCAGGGCTGGCCGGTTAACCCCCGCGCTGCCAGCCGGGCGGGTGGGGCTGCAGCCCGGCCTCCCTCCCTCCCTCCCGGGAGCACGTTCTCCGCTCCGTCCCGGCTCGCCGGCTCCAGCTGGGCTTAGGAAACCGACGGTTGGAACCGGGGAGATTCTGGACCTAGATTTAGTTTTGCAAGAGGCTGGAGGGAAGTGCTAGATGGGTCGGGGAGATAGAGGCCGAGGCGGGGGAGCGCAACTCCACGGTTGAGAAAGGAGCCAGGGTTGGGTGGGACTGCTTGGGCCGGGCTCTGCCACCGGTGCTAGTCTCTGAACCTCTCTGAGCCTTAGTGTCCTGATTCACAGACGGATGTGAGGCGCCCGGCATGGCACAGAGAAGGCTTTCAGACTCCTGTCAACTTACCAGGTCCCTCTCTCCCTTCCTTCCTCCCTCTCTTTCTCGCGCTCCCTTCCTCCTTCATTCTTTCTCTATTAAATGCCTTCAGTGCCCCCTTGCTGCCTGCCTGGAGAACATAAATATTCCACGGGGCAGAGGTCAGGGTCAAACACGAGGCCTAATTGCCCTCGGAGAGAAATCACCTTTCCACCCCTGTGGACAGCTTGAGCTCTCCATTCAGGCCCCACACCTATCACCAACTCCTCCGCTGGTCAGCTCCTCCTGTGTCACCATGTATATTTTTATAATATAAAAAATATATATTTTGTGGTACTGGGGATGGAATCCAGGGGCATTCTACCTCCGAGCTACACCCCCATACCTATTTTATTCTTTTCTTTTGAAACGGGGTCTAAGTTGCAGAGGGCCTCACTAAGTTGCTGAGGCTGGCCAAGAACCTGTGATCCTCCTGTCGCAGCCTCCCAAGTACTGGCATTACAAGCGTGCACTATCATAGCTGGTTATAAAAATATATTTTATAGGGATCTGCTTTTTATTTATATTTTGTAAAAATATAAATATATTTTATAGGGATCTGATTTTTACTTCATTTTTTTATAAAAATATAAATATAGCTGGGTCCATGGTGGTGCATGCCTGTAATCCCAGTACTTGGGAGGCTGAGACAGGAGGATCGCAGGTTCTCCCCCAGCCTCATCAATTTAGTGAGATCCTCAGCAACTTCTATTCACATCTTCTAAGGTGGGATTAAAACACCAAAACTGCCGGGCATGGTGGCACATGCTTATAATCCCAGTACTTGGGAGGCTGAGACAGGAAGATCTCATGTTTGAGGACAGCCTCAGCAACTTAGTGAGGCCTTCTGCAACTTGGTGAGGCCTTCCGCAACTTAGCAAGACTCCGTTTCAAAATAAAATAATAAAATAGGGCTGGGGGTATAGCTCAGAGGTGGAATGCCCCTGGGTTCCATCCCCAGCACCAACCAACAAACAAACAAACACACCCAAACCCAAGGCTACCAGTTCCCAAAGTGGTTTTGCCAGTCTTTCCCGTACCTCCGCAGGCTTCCCACAGTGGTGCTTGAGAATCAGAGGGGACAGTGATTTAAACGTCTATGGAACCAGGGTTCTGATTGCCTTCAACTTTTTCACTTGGTATTGTACTGACTTAAAAAATATATTTTTTTTTCTTAAATCAACCCTGACAACTTTCTGTCAAGTCTTAGATTTTCTGATTCTCAGAACAGGGTTTGTTGTTGAAGATGAGCTTTAGAAATATGTGATCCTGCTGAAACTACATGCCAAAATATTGCTAAGGGTCTCTTGCTTTCCTCTGATTCTCAAAGTGGCCTGAGATCCCCAGAGAGGTTAAGAACAGGCACCATTGTGCTCTCCTGCAGCACAGAGTGTATTGTGCTTAGAGAGCCACCATGCATATCTTGTTGAACAGAGATCAACTCACTGGTATAAACTTCCTTCCTATGAAGGTCCTGTCACTCCTGGTTAATCCAGAGAGAATGTATTTAAATCTGGAAGCCCATTCCCTTCCATTGTCTCAGAGACAAGCATCACAGCCTTGCCTCAAGTCTAGCCTTGTCCTTCCTTTCTGTCCCCATGCTCCTTTTATCTCATGCCCCTCTGCAAACACCCACAAAGGTTATGGACCAGTGGCCTCTCCAAAGGGAGTGGGAGGTGGAAGGGTGCATGGGCAACTTTGGTCTACATCACCCTGGGAAAACCACACAGAGATTGGCTTCTGATGGACTTTCTAGTCCATCATCCTTATCTCAGGCAGGAGGAAAACATGGGGCACAAAGAGTGCTTCTAACACCTTCTCTGCCCAAACTGTCTACAGGAACAACAATGGCAGATCAACCACTGGATGTTGCAGACTCTCCCAGGCAGCTGCCTCTGACCCTAGGTCATCCTCTGGCGTCTGAAGCCTCAGTTTTGATCTTTGGCTTCTCTTGGAATATTGACTGTTATATCCGCTGCTACAAACTCACTTAAAGGAGTGGAGACAGTTTTTAGACCTCTTCAACCTAGAGAGAGTGACTACCCTACACCAAGCCAGCTACTTTGAACTGCCCCATGATGTCTTAGCATTTCCTTCTTTGATCAATACATTGAATGGACCTTCCTAGCTGAGCAAGACTGGGGCTTATGTTCTCTTAACTGCTTGTAAGTTGAATGTTGAGTTTTATAAAGAAAGTGGCTATTTCTGGAAACAGGCCTGTAGACTCTTCCTGGAGAGTTGAGTAAAGACTAGAAGTGATGGAAAAGTTGCTGCATTCACTTCAAACATACACGGAATGAACATTCAGGCATATCATCTGCAGTAATGGAAAGTTTTGTTCATTGTTAGTCTTTTCCTTTGTTTTTCAATGTGGTTTAGATCTCTCTAAATTTCTGATTAGTTATCTGTGCATATCTCTATTTCTGTGTTGCTTCTCTGCTGACCAATTAAAAATCAAGAATATTGATGAAGAATAGCTTATAGCCCATTCTCTTTTTTTTGGGGGGGGATACTGGGGTCTACCTCTGAGCTACACTTCCACCTTATTTGTTTATTTATTTATTTATTGGTACTGGGGATTGAATCCAGGGGTGTTCTACCTCTGAGCTACACCTCCAGCTCTATTTTATTTTGAAACAAGTTCTAAGTTCTTGAGGGTCTTGCTTAACTTGCTGAGTCTGACTTTCAACCTGCGATCCTCCTGTCTCAGCCTTGCAATTCTGGGATTACAGATATGTGTCACCGTGCCCAGCTCCATTCTCCAGTTTTAAATAATCTTATTCTAGGAAGCTCAGGAGAAGACCTATCCTTCCATAAGTATTTGAGAAGAAGTTACCACTCCTTAAATGCCTTCTGTATGCTGAAGATCAGGTATATGTAGTCTTTTGCTCTTCAGCATTCCTACAAAAGCAATATTCCTATTTTGCATATGAGATGAATGAGATGCAGAGATGTCAAGTTAACTCTTCAAAGAAACCTTATGTAATTCTAGGAGTCAGAGAGAGGGTTGGTAATAAAACTGGAATCTTACTCCAAAGCCCATTCTCTTAACCATGATTCGAATTTTGCCTGTCCAGACATTTTTAATGTCCTCATTATTGCCTCCTGCTTAGTGACTAATGTCACCCTCTAGAATAAGAGGACATAAGCTTTCCCACAAGCCAGAGACCCATGAGACTTTCACAGGGATGGACTAGGAAGACAGGTCACTGACGACTTTGGGATCCTCTCTGTAGCTTCTTTTGGTCCAACATTGGTTATTTAAGGGCATGACTAAGCTTGGTGATTTGCAAGGCTTCTCTGGAGACCCTTTCCCCTTCTTTGGATATTCAATTAGAGTCTGGAAGGCTTTCTTATCCCTTCATCTAAGTTCCGCCCTCCTTCCCCTTCCTCCCCCAGCCCAACAGACCAGCTCTGTGAGCAGACAGAATCCCCTAGCAAGACTAAACCCGAAGACGGCTCTGAAAGGTGATATCCTTGAAGCTCTCAGCAGCGTACACAGCACGTGCTGAAGTTTACACAGACTTCTCAGACCTCTGAATAGAGAGACTAATTGTGGGGAAGCTGCTTTTCAGCACACAGGATGGGCTGTTCCCTGTGGGTTTTACTATCAAAAGGCTTTTAAAAGTGCAGTGTAGCCATTGTTGAATATTTCACAATGAATTAAATACCATTTCTCTCCTCGCAGCTGTTCCATGTGAGAGAGTGTGGAGTGCATTTTTTCCTCCTGGCAGAAGACGTCTGCTGTATAAAACCAAACCCAAGCGCTGGGGTAATGAGATTATTTGTGTGTGAATTCTTTAGGAAAAGCATTTCTTTATTTGAAACTCAATGTGATGCGGGGCTGCTGTTCAGGAGGAGGGGAGAGGGAGAGCCTGGGCGAAGAATGGGATTGAAATGTCTCTGAGCCGAACTGGGAGAAGGCAGGGGAGAAGGGCGGGGGATTAAGCTTCTAGCTTCAGCTCATTTATCCACAGTTCCCCAGGGCAGCCTGCCTCTCAGCCCTACTGACTGGGCAGTGGAAGAGGGAAATTCCATAATTTTTTTTTTAGTAAACAATTAATCGCTTTTCCATCTGCCCTTTCAAAATTCCTTCCTGATCTCACAAGTTTTTAATGGAGTTGAAGGGACACTTGTTTTGCTCTCTATTTTTTGTCGCCAAGTGTTCAGAGATTTTTAAATTGTAAAATATTTGAGGAAAATGTCTCTGTGCTAACACTTGGGATGGTTCCTGTAATTTGGATATATTCAACTTTAATAGTGTTAGACCATTAATTAGTGCTATACCAAGTGCTGGGGTTTGGAGATGGTTTGAGTGTGTCCCCCAAGTTTTATATGCTGTAGGCTTGGTCCCCAATGTGGTGCTGAGAGGTGGGGACTCCCTTTAAGAGGAGGTCCTAGTGGGAAGCAATTCGGTCTCAGACAGGGATTGCTGGTTTTCTGCTGAGCATGTTTTCTGGCTCTCACAAAAAGTCCCTCAAGAATGAGTTGTTAGAGCTGGACATCGTGGCACACTCCTATAATCCCAGTCCTTGGGAGGCTGAGACAGGAGGATCGCAGGTTTGAGGCCAGCCTCAGGAACTTAGTGAGACCCTGTTTCAAAAGAAAAAAGAAAATATGAAGGGCTAGGAGTGTAGTTCAGAGATAGAATGTCTCTGGATTCAGTCCCCAGTACCCAAAACAAGGCAAAATAAAAAGAATGGGTTGTTATAAGTGAGCCAGGTACCCCCCCCCTTGAATCTCTCTTGCTTCCTGTCTTGCCCTATGGTCTCTCTCCCTCTTACACACGTTCCTGCCATTGTTACATCTTCTGCCATGAGGGCCTCACCAGAGGCGAACAGATGCTGCTGTCTGTTCTTGATCCCCCAGAACTGTGAGCTAAACAAACCTCTTTTCTTCATAAATAACCCAACCTCATGTGTTTTGTTACAGCAACACAAAATGTACAAAGACATCAAGTATCTACATACCTTCCTTTGCTTGACTTTAGTTTTCCTCTTCAAATCTTTTACTGCTTTTTATAGAAATTGAACTTCAGGTAAGCAGTGAGTTGGAACTAAGTATAAAATCAATGAAGATTAAATACTAGTGTCGACTTAACTCTTCTAAAATATCACCAGGGAGTGACCAGTGGATCTTTAGAGTCATGGAAGGCTAAGAAAAAGACAAGATTAAAAGGGGGGAAAGAGGGATTTGGGTTGGCTACAGGGAAACTGGATGCTAAAGTCAGTTATTAAAGGAGTTTGTGAATTACTTCCCCCTTCAAATATCTTTCAGGATATTTCAAGGGTTAAGTGATTTTTTAATTATTCTCCGTCTGGTTCTATCACATAAGACACAGTTTCCAAAGCCTTTTAATGGAATTTAGAGGGAATGTTTTTAGGAAAGTCAAGTGGGAAAGAGCAGATCAGATAAGAAAAGAAAGCCACAGAGTTCAGAGTCATCTTTTAATTCTGCTTCAGTGAGAGGCGGATGTGAGAAGCACTCGGGCTGGGCGTGCTGATACGAGAACTCCACTAATAAGATTTGGGGGCTAAAGAGAGAAAGCGTGAAATCTTAACTTGGGACCGCTCCCATTGTTACTGGCAACTAACTCTTTTTATTTCCCCAGATTTCCCCAGGGCCTATGGCAGGGTGGGCAGGACAAGTCAACCATGTCCCTCTCCCTGTGTCAGTAAAGTTCTGAAGAAATGGAGAGAAAGCATCTATGCTGCGCGGGTTGCCTCTGAACATAAGCTTGGTCTCTTCCTGACTGTGACCTGGTGCTTTTCCATGTGCACATATATACCATGTTTAGTTTATTTCTTAAAAAAGTAATCACTAAAGCTGGGCATGGTGGCACACACTTGTAATCCCAGTACTTGGGAGGCTGAGACAGGAGGATCGCAGGTTCTCAGCCAGCCTCAGCCACTTAGTGAGGCCCTCTGCAACTCAGTGAGAACCTGTTTCAAAATAAAGAATAAAAAAAAATAGGTCTGGGGGTGTAGCTCAGAGGTAGAATGCCCCTGGGTTCAATCCCAGTATCGCCAAAAAAAAAATCACTATAAAAATCATATGCTTTAAAGAAAAATTGGAAATTCAAGAATAGTAGCAGGGAAAGGCTATTTAGTCCCATCTCCTGAGGTGTATCTGTATCTCACCTGGATCCTACCTCGATGCCCGAATTACAGCTGAGACTGTTGCCTTCTCTTTCCTTGGAAAACGACCCTTCTCTTTCTTCTTTTCCTTCTAGCCTGTCCTGGTGGAAGACACCATTAGCTACCCATCACCAGGCTATAAAACTGGTTGTTCTTGACTCCCTCCTTTCTGCTTCACTACTGTGTTGGTTAAACCTCTTTTTGTTTACAAGTGGTGAAAAACTGGCTCAAACTAGTGGGAATGTGTGTGTGTTTGTGTGTGTGTGTGTGTGTGTGTGTGTGTGTATGTGTGTGTGTGTGTGTGTGTGTGTGTGTGTTACTAGAGATTGAACCCAAGGGTAATCTACCTCCAAGCTACACCCCCGTGTCCTATTTTATTTTAAAACAGGGTCTCACTAAGTTGCTGAGGCTCTTGCTAAATTGATGAGGCTGGCCTCCAACCTGCAATCCTCCTGTCTCAACCTCTCATGGACTGGGATTACAGGTGTATAGCACCATGCCTTGCAGTACAAGAGGGAACTTATTGACCTACAGATGGGAAGTCCAGTAGAAGAGCCAGCCTGGGAGAAATTAGGAAGTCAGAAATCTTAAGTCTCTTTTCTCCTCCTCCTCTTCTTCCTCCTTCTCATCTTCCTGCTTCTCTTCCTTTTTTTCTCTCTCACTAGCTCATGACTTCACTTTGATAGAAAAAAGTTCATGGTCATAGAAGTCCCCAAAGAATGTCTTCCTCCTAATACTCACATACAAAATTTGTGGGTTGCATGCCCATCCTTAAGGCAATTAATGCGATGATGGCCGGTTGGGTCTCGCGTTCAGCCTTGAAAAAAAAGAGGCAGTGGGGGTACTGTGCTCAGTAGTTCCACCAGAGACACACAGTGTGAAGAAGTCAGTTTCCTAAAGAAAAGTGGACGGAGTCTCATGCTAGAAGAACAAGATAAAGAGCAAAGAAACAGCTGGCCACCACATCTCCTCACAGTCAGTCATCTAGTCCTCTCAACTTCACCCTCTAAATAGTTCTTGAATTTATGCCATCCTCTCTATTATCATCATCAGTGCTTTAGTTTGGTCCCTGACTATGGTCTCTTGATAGCGCCAGTACCTGTGTTGTAGAAATCATTGCCTCTGTTCCAGGCTGGGCCAGTCTCTTCCCTGTGAGTCTATATGTACCTCGAGGGCAGGGTCTTTGTCCTGTGGTGTTCCTGGCACCTCACAGAATGCCTGAATTGTCACAGGCACTCCGTTAAGGTCTGCTGGGTAAATAAACCAGGCTCGTTAAGTTCATCTACCGGGATGATTGTAATTACTATCCAAGAGTCTTAAAATCAGTTAAGAAGTTACTAGAATAAAGCATGTGGACTCTCTCTCTCTCTTTCTCTCTCTTTAATCCATAAAACCTTCAGATTAAAATCCAAAGGTTGGCCCAGAAGGGTGCGTGTGTGCGTGTGTGTGTGCGTGCGTGTGTGTGTGTGTTTGTGTGTGTGTGTTATTGTCCCTCTCCCTCTAAGGCCAAGAGACGTTGCCACTTATTTCTATATCCCTAGTTCCTAGCTCAGTATTTGCCACATAGCAGACATTTTGATTGATATTACTGTCTTTGTTGTTCCAATTTCTTGTAGTGGAGGGGCAGTTGGTGTCTTGGTTCGTAATTGGATCACAGGGAATTCTAGGTTTTTGACTGACTTAGGATCTTGGTTATTGTAGAGCACCTTTTCCTTTATATTTATTGAAGTCTAATTCTGAATGAGGTACTGGGCTACAAAGTCGGGTGGCACTCTGCTCCTCAGTGAGCATGAACATGGCGTGGACACGGAGCTCAAACAGACACATCCATGCACAGCAGAGTTGGATGAGCCCCACGGGAGAGCGGGGGATGAGAGAAATGTTTCTGCTGCAGACCAGAGGTAAGAAGAGATCAATGCAGCCAGGCAAGGTGGCACATGCCTGTAATCACTTGGGAGGCTGAGACAGGAGGATTGCAGGTTTGAGGCCAGCCTTGGCAATTTAGCAAAGCCTTCAGTTATTTAGTGAGACCCTGTTTCAAAATAAAAGATAAAATTTAAAATTGGGCTGGCGGTGTGTGGCTCAGAGGTAGAATGCCCCTGGGTTCAACACCCAGTATTACAAAGAAAAAAAAAAAAAAGAGGAAGAAGAATTGCAACAAGATTCCTTCTGTGACCTCCCAATTCTGTGAAAGTGAGGGTTGAGGGAGTTTGCCTGGAGGAACCACTCATTTCTCCAAACTTGGTCTACAGAATGAGGACAGAGTTTGATTTGCAAGGGGGTCGTTTTCCTGGTGTTTAGAACAGTGGTCACCTGGCTCTGCTTTATGTATCCTAAACCACTGTTATTCTTCCCCCTCTACCCTGTGTTGACTGCACCTCCCTGCCCGGTCTCCCCTTGGCCTTCCTGCGGGCTCGTGCCTCCCGACCTGAGTGAACTATTCCATTCCCGGCCCTGTTGCTCCTCACATCATTAGTGTTTCTGATGTTTATAAAGCCAGGAGATAATTTTTTGTAGGTTCCATTTGGACTTTCCTGGGCAGCCTCTCTCTAAGACTCTTAAGAAGTTTAGAAAAGAAGGTCATAGAAATGTTAGCTGTTTTTCCACTGAACTTCAGTTAGGCAAATAGTCTTAGGATGTTGTTCAGGGACCCCACCGGGCAGACTGCACTAGGCCATTGGAAATTCCTCCTCCGTTTCTTTTTATTTGTCTTGCCTTCACTTCTGGAAAAACAAAGTTGTTTTATTTTTTCAAACAATTATATTGAGGTTACCCATTTAAAGTGTACAATTTAAGTGTTTTTCTTAGTATATTCATAGTATTGTGCAAGCATCTCCACAATTTAATTTTAGAACATTTTTTTTTTCTCCCTAAAAGAAATCCCATACCCATTAGTAGTGGGTCTCCACTCTCCATCTTCCTTCCTATCCTTGTATCTTGGCAACTACTGGTTTGGTTCCTGTCTTTATAAATTACTATATAAATGGAGTCATACCATCTGTGGCCTTTTGTGACTGGCTTCTTCCACGCAGCATGCTGTTTTCAAGGTTCGTCCATGTTGTACCATGTATCAGTGCTTCATTTCTTTTTAAACCCCAAGTAATGTTCCATTAGATGGCTGTGCAACATTTTATTTATGGGCGTGAGGGTTATTTTCACTTTGTGGCTATTATAAATAGTGTTGCTATGAAAAATATCAACATTTTTTCTTTTTTGGTACTGAAGGTTGAACCCAGAGGCATTCTACCTCTGAGCTACATCCCCAGCCCTATTTTACCTTTTATTTTGAAACAGGGTCTCGCTAAGTTTCTGAGGCTGGACTCGAACCTGCAATCTGCCTGTCTCTGTCTCCCAAGTATTGGGATTACAGGCATGAGTCACCATGCCCGGCTTCATGTCCACGTTTTTGCGTGAACGTATTTCCATTTCTCTTAGGTATAGACCTTGGAGAAGAGTTGCTGGGTCACAGGACAACTCTGTTTAACTATTTACACAACTGGCAAACTGTTTTCCATCCCCATCAAGGGGATCTCTGTACTCTCTTCAATACTTCTTATCTTTCTTTTTGATGACAGCCCTTGTGATGAATGTGAAATAGTATTTTGCTGTGGTTTGGGTTAGCATTTCCTTAATGATTAATGATGTCTAGCATTATTTTTATGGACTTATGGCCATTTGTAGATATTCTTTGGAGAAATGTCTATTCAAATCCTTGACCAATTTTTAAATTGGATTATCTTTTTACTATTAAGTGGTAAGAGGTGGTTTATTTGCTTGTTTGTTTTGGTACTGGGGATTGAACCCAGGGACATTTTACTTCTGATGACTAGCTCTTATTTATTTATTTATTTATTTATTTATTTATTTATTTATTTATTTAGTGTGTGTAGTGCAAAGGATGGAACCCAGGGGCGTTCTACCTCCGAGCTACACCCCCAGCTCTATTTAATTCTTTTATTTTTGCAACAGGGTCTCACTAAGTTGCTGAGGCTGGTCGCAAACCTGTGGTCCTCCTGTCTCAGCCTCTCAAGTACTAGGATTACAAGCATGTGCCATCACGCCCGATCTTTTTTTTTTTTTTTTTTT
>PVJS01003109.1:0-13759 GCA_004027185.1 Glis glis
GGGGGAGAGGGAGAGATTGAGAGAGAGAGAGAGCTGAGGTTGGCCACGAACCCGGATCATCCAGTCTCCGCCTCCCAAAGTACTGGGATTACAAGCGTGAGCCACCACGCCCAGCTCTTCCTTTTTTATTTTTATTTATCTATTTATTTATTTTTGGGGTACTGGGGATTGAACCCAAGGGCATTCTACCTCCAGGCTACACCCTAGCCCTTATTTACGTATTTATGTACGTATGTATGTACGTATTTATTTATTTAGAAACAGGGTCTCACTAAGTTGCTGAGGGCCTGCCTCCCTTAGTTGCTGAGGCTGGCTTCAAAGTTGTGACCCTTCTGTCTCAGCCTCCCAAGGACTGGGATCACAGGCGTGGGCCACCATGTCCGGTGGATGCTCTATTATTTTCGAAGCCCTTTTCTGTTATCTGACTTACCCCTCACAATAAACCCATAAGAGAGATAATAATTACCATAATATCTGCTTTATAATCCCTGTCAGAGCTCAGAGAATGCTATCAAGTCACAGAATCAAGTTAGAATGAGATTCAAACACCCTCCCAGGCCATTTAAACTTTTACAGACACTTTCATTTAAAATGCTGTCTCTTGCCCAGTGTGGTGGCGCACGCCTGTAATCCCAGTACTTGGGAGGCTGAGACAGGAGGATCACAGGTTCAAAGACAGCCTCAGCAACTTAGCAAGGCTCTCAGCAACATAGCGAGACCCTGTTTCCAAATAAAAAAATAAAATAGGGCTGGGGGGTAGCTTGGAGGTAAAATGCCCCTGGGCTCCATCCCCAGTACCAACAAAAATTTAAAAAAATAAAAATAGAAATAGAAATAATAAAACACTGTCTCTTTAATTCTTACAACTGTCCAATTGGGTTTGCTGGGGTTTTTTAGGGGTGGGTGGGGACAGGAGCAAACCCAGGAGGGGAGAGAGCCAGGTCAGAGAGGTTCAGGTAGGGCCCAAGGTCACACGGCCAGTAAAGACAGCTAGAGCAGGAGGCAGAATTTGAATCCAGGTTTCCCACTCCAGGGCCGTGTCCTTAACTCACCAAAGCAACAGCCAGGGTGGAGACACCCTCCACGGAGAGCTCCCTCTAGATGGGAAACCGAATCCCGCAGCTCCCTGGGGCATCAAACAGGAAATGGCTCTGCAGCTGGGCCAAGCTGAAACCCAGTTCTAGCCAAACCTGCTGCTGCTCCTGGACTTGGGCTTTCAGACCCAGCTCAGCATCCCCCAGCTCCCCAGGGGACTCCCTCCACGCTCTGGGCTCCTCTGGGGTCAGAGATCAGAGAGCACTAGGGTGTGACCATGGAGAAAGGCAACCATCTGTCACCGCGGGTCCGCATCCCTGAAAACCTCTCAGTTCTGCCCTGGCCTGTCATCTCCACCCAAACGCAGGAGACCCTCCCCCTGCAGACAGGCGGATCAGCCTCAGCCGGGCCCCTCCCTCCCTCTCTGCTGCCCTGGTAGTTGCTATGGAGAGGGTCCTGGAACTAGCTTGTTCCCTGTGGCCTCTGTCCTTGCTCACCCCCAGGTCATCGAAAGACTCTGCAGAGAGGGTACCAGTCCTTCACACTGCAGACAGTATTGACAACTTATGCATTCGTGTGCAGCAACGTTCTGGTGAGACGTACCAGAAAAAAGAACACGCAAGGCCCAAGCACTCCTAACTTTGGAGTTTTCAGAGAGGACCCTGATTTCACTAAGCAAGTGCCTCTTCTGAAACAGGGAGGTTCCAGGGGTAAGGCTGTCCGGCTTTTGACAGCTTTCCTAAACACGACTTTACAGAACAGGAAACAAGGCGTTTTATGTATGACATTTGTTTCCACCTGCAAGAGACTGACCTTGGAGATTAGAAAGAATCTTAAAACTCCCATCAAAAAAAAAGTGACAAAGTGAACTTCCTCCTCGGGATAGAAGGGAGGTCCCTCAAGGCCCTCTGTGTGCTCCCTGACACGCTGGGCAGTCCTTGACATGAAGTTTGGCCAGGTGAGTGGGACTCGGGGTGCAGCCGCGCTCTGGCCTGGCTCGGCCCGGGGCAATATGAAGGTCGCCTCATTGCCACCTCGGAGTGCCAGCTCCTGCAACCCAGGCAGGCGGCGTGGCCCACACAATGGCCGAGGGGCGCCTCGGTGGCCCCCCAGGCCCTCCCGCAGGTGCGGCCACGGCAGGGAGAGGGCTGGGAGAGGGCTCTCGCGCCGCCACCCGGGTGCACCGGTCCCTTCCCGCCCGGGCCCGCGGCGCGCAGGCTCGGGTCCCCCGACCCCGGCTTACCCGCAGGAGGCGCGGGCGGCGGGCGGTCCCGGGCCGCGCGGGGTCCTCGGCGCGCTCCCCCCGGTCCGGTCCGGTCCGGTCCGGTCCGGTCCAGCCCGGCCCGGCCGCCCGGCGACGCGGGTCCCTCGGCGGGGCTGCAGCGGGCCGGGCGGCAGGGGACGCGCGCGGCGGGGCGGGCGGCGCTCGATCGCGGGGCGCGGGGCGCCGGGGTGCCGGGGTGCCGGGGTGCGGGCGCGTCCGGGATGCGCGGGGCCCCCCGGGGCGCGGGCCGCCGAGTGTCACGGGCTGGGGGCGCGCGGGGGCGCCGCGGCGCGGCCTCTCGCCATGGCTCCCGCGGCCGGCGGCTCGCACCTCCCCTCCGCGCTGCCGTCACCGCCCGACGCGCCCGCCCCGCCGCCCCGCCCGCCGCCACCTGCGCGCCGCCCTCCCGGATGTCCCCGCGGCGCCCCGGGACGACCGGGTCCGGAAAGGCGGGTGGCGGCCTCCCCGGCGCGCGTTGACTTCTAGCCCGAGGCCGTTTCGGGGGACCAGGGGACTCCGCGCCCGGGCCGTGGGTCGTGGGTGCAGTGCGGGTGCAGGCGGGCCGGCTCCCCGGGAGAGCAACCCTTAGGGTTAACCCCGGGGAGAACGGAGCAGGGATACGGGGATGGGGACCGGGGATCCGACCAAGATGAACCCCAAGGATGAGGGCCCAAGGGGCTGGGCAGCCGAGGGGGATCAGGAAGCGATCCAGGAAGTGAGCGCCCCAGGCCAATCTGTTATGCAAATCGCCGGTGCTCGGCTTCCCCGGGAACTACCCGCCCTGGCTGGTTTCCAGCGGAGGAGGCTGCAGAGTTTACACCTGGGGCCTCATCTCGGCCCAGAGGTCGTAGAAGACATAGGGACGACTTAGGTAAGACCACACAAATCCTGACTTCCCGGCCCAGAAAAGGACCTGACAGCCAGCGAAGAGCAGAAATTGGTTCTGGCAAGAGTCATCAATGGATGCTAGCCCTAGGGGGGATGTTCTAGGGGACTAGAGGTTTCCCTGGGTTAACCTGGCTCAACACAGACGATTTTTATTAATAGCAAGGGGGGATATTAACTATGCAAAGGGACAGATGGACAAGGCTCTGACCAGGCCATCCAGATGAACATGGACAACGAGAGCAGATGGACATCGGGTCCTTGGGCCCCTCACCTATGCAGTATGCCCAGGGGAAGCCGGAACCCCCAATCTAACGATGGTGAAACCTCAGAGTACCCTACATGAGAAGCATCTACCAGAAAGGGGGAGGAGCTGTGTTCCTCAAAATTTCAGGGTCATAAAAGAGAAAAGAAAGCTTTAGAAATGTTCAAGCTTAGCCAGGTATGTTGGCACCGGCTTGTAATTCCAGCACTTGGGAGGCTGAGACAGGAGGATCGCAGGTTCGAGGACAGCCTCAGCAAATAGTGAGACTCTCATCAACCTAGTGAGACCCTGTTTCAAAATAAAAGTAAAAAGAGCTGGGGATGTAACGCAAAGATAGAATGCCCTGGGGTTCAATCCCTAGTACAAAAAAAAAAAAAAAAAAAGCTGGGCGGGGTGGCACATGCCTGTAATCCCAGTACTTGGGAGGCTGAGACAGGAGGATTGCAGGTTCGAGGACAGCCTCAGCAAGTAGTGAAACTCATCAGCCTAGCAAGACCCTGTTTCAAAATAAAAATAAAATAGAGCCAGGCGTGGTGGCACACACTTGTAATCCCAGTACTTGGGAGGCTGAGAGAGGAAGATCGCAGGTTCGAGGCCAGCTTCAGCTACTTAGTGAGGCCCTCCGTGACTTAGTGAGACCCTGTTTCAAAATAAAGAATAAAAAATAGAGCTGGAGGTATAGCTCAGAGGTAGAATGCCATGGGTTCCATCCCCAGTACCGCAAAAAAAAAAAAAATCCCATTACTTGGGAGGCTGAGACAGGAGAATCGCAATAAAGAATAAGGGAGGTGTGGTTATCAAAGTTTTGGAAGTAAGTATCTCTGTTGTGGAGACGTGATAAGATTGTGTAGAACTTACATGTGAGTACAAGTAAAACAGAAGAAATCAGAATAAAACAGGTGGAGCGTATCGATGTCAACGTCCCCCTTGTGATGTCGTGCTAAGGCTTTGCAGAACGTAATCGATGGGGGAGACTAGGCGAAGTATTATTTCTTATGACTGAATGTGTGGATCTACAATTACCTCAATAAAAATTACCAAAAAATCATCCAACATAGGCCAGGTTTGAGTATAAATGGGTGTGTCTGCCCGGCAAGGTGCAAGGAACAAATATGCTCTCGTAGTGGATTTAGAATAAACATAGAAGCCAGGCGTGGTGGCGCACGCCTGTAATCCCAATATGGGGGGAGGCTAAAATAGGAGGATCGAGGATCGCAGGTTCGAAGTCAGCTTCAGCAACTTTGCGAGACTTTGTTCCAAATAAAAAATAAAATAGGACTGGGGGTGTCTCTTGGAGGTAGAAGGCCCCTGGGTTCAATCCCTAGCTCCACACACACACAGAAAACATATACATATAGCTAAATGGAGCTGACAGATAAGCTTCCTCCCCGTTTTTGTTCTGTAATTTAAGGATCTAGCCAGGCATGGTGGTACATGCTTGTAATCCCAGTACTTGGGAGGCTGAGACAGGAGGATCACAGGTTCAAAGCCAGCCTCGGGCCAGGTGTGGTGGCGCACGCTTGTAATCCTAGTACTTGGGAGGCGGAGACGGGAGGATCGGGGTTCGCGGCCAGCCTCAGCTACTTAGTGAGGCCCTCCACAACTTCGTGACACCCGGTTTCAAAAATAAAGTATAAAAAATAGGGCCAGGGGTGTAGTTCCGAGGTAGAATGCCCCTGGGTTCAATCCCCGGTACCGAAGGAAAAAAAAAAAAACAAAGCCAGCCTCGGCAGGCAACTTAGCGAGGCTCTCAGCAACCTAATGAGACCCTATTTCCAAATAAGTAATAAAATCAGGCTGGGGGTGTAGCTTGGAGGTAGAATGCCCCTGAGTTCAATCCCTAGCTCCACACACATACAGAAAACATATACATAGAGATACATGGAGCTGACAGATCAGCTTCCTCCCCGTTCTTATTGTGTAATTTAAGAATCTAAAGCCGGGAGCCGGGCGAGGCTGAGACAGGAGGATCCGGGTTTGCAGCCAGCATCAGCTACTTAGTGAGGCTCTCCACAACTTAGTGAGACCCTGTTTCAAAATAAAGAATAAAAAATAGAGCTGGAGGTATAGCTCAGAGGTAGAATGCCCCTGGGTTCCATCCCCAGTACCGCAAAAAAAAAAAAAAAAAAAAAAAATCTAAAGCCGGGGAGGGTTCTCTGAGACCATCTAGCCCAACCTTCTCTTTTTCAGAAAACTGCAGGCAGAAAAGTGGCAGGTAACCACAGCAGCAGCCGATTAGTGGGAGACCCGTAACGGCACCTCTCTTGTCCTATTCTCTGCCCCTTCTCCAGCTGCCTGTCTCGTCCCACGTCTGTGAGTGGCAGTCAAGGTTGGCACGGAATTTTCAATTCATTCGAGTCCCTGACTGTGGCCTTGTTCCAGAGCAGGGTCCTGGCGTCTGCTGTCCAGTACCAGATGAGGGACAGGTGGATCCTGTGCCTGAGGAGGGGCCCTGCTTCCCCTCTCTCGCGCCCAGCAGGGAGGAAGCAGGTGGCAGGCAGCACCGCCTTGCGTGAGGGCCCAGCCATGAGCCTGCCTGGGCCCTGGAGCTCCCTGGAGCTGCTGCTGACCTCTGGCTGCTGGAAGACAAGGGGCCAGGGGCCAGGAAGGAAGCAGGATGGGTCCACAAGAAAGAAAACACTCACAGGGCATGGTGGCATGTGTCTGTAATCCCACTACTTGGGAGGCTGAGACAGGAGGATTGCAGGTTCAAGGCCAGCATAGGCGATTTAGCGAAACCCTGTTCCAAAATAAGAAATAAAAAAGGCTGGGGATATAGCTCGGAGGGAGAATGTCCCTGGGTTTAATCCCTAGTACCAAAACCCCACTCATTGCCCTGGCAGGCCCCAGGTTTACTCAACATTGGGCAGAAGTCTCTGCACCAGAAGGGACTCTGGCTCCCCGTGGGCCACAGATAGCCTTTATATTCCTTCCTTTTGTTAAATCAAATCAACATCAACCTATGTTTATTGGTATTTGCCAGGCTCTGCGTAACAAAAAAGAATATCTGATCTATGCCATTTAGGAACCTGGAATTAAAATACTAGCTACAGCCGGGCGTGGTGGCGCACGCTTGTAATCCCAGTACTTGGGAGGTTGAGACAAGAGGATCCCAGGTTCGAGGACAGCTTCAGCAAGTAGTGAGGCTCTCAGCAACTTAGTGAGACCCTGTTTCAAACTAAAAATAAAATAGGGCTGGGAGTATAGCTTGGAGGTAGAATGCCCCTGGGTTCAATCCCCAGCACCACAAAATAAACTAAAATAAAGCTAGCTACATTATCTTGGGCGGCCCCCAGAAGCAGCATTGGAGGTCTTATAGGCAGGTAGTTTCTCTGAGGAAGTGATCCCATGAAATAGGGGTGGAAAAAGGAGTTGGGAACCAGAAATAAGGACAGAAGGAAGCCCACCCCAGAGTACATAGCCTCTGAGCAGCTGGGGCTCTGGGGAAATGGAGAGAAAGCCGGATGGAAGAGGGAGTGTTTATCCACCAGCTCCTAGTTCCTACCAAGAGGGTGCTGAGCAAGATGAGCAGAACCCAGATGTGCCATGGGACAGACATCAAAGATGCCTGACTCACCAGCAAAAGAGCACCCTGCGGGCTGAGATTGTGGGGTGCTTACTCACTGCTCCATTCCCAACACCGGAAACAGTGCCCAGCTCATAGCTGATGCCCAGTCAATAGATCCAGAGCGTGCCAGGCATGGTGGCGCACGCCTGTCATCCCAGGACTTGAGAGGCTCAGACAGGAGGATCACGGGTTTGAGGCCAGCCTCGGTCACTATGTGAGACTCCATTTCAAAATAAAAAGGGAGCCAGGTGTGGTGGCGCATGCTTGTCATCCCAGTACTTGGGAGGCTAAGACCGGAGGATCGCAGGTTCAAGGCCAGCTGCAGCTACTTAGTGAGGCCTCCGCAACTTAGTGAGACCCTGTTTCAAAATAAACAATAAAAAATAGGGCTGGGGGTGTAGCTCGGAGGTAGAATGCCCCTGTGTTCCCATCCCTGGTACAGCAAAAAAAAAAAGAATCAAAATAAAAAGGGGTTGGGGTGCAGCTCAGAGAATGTCCCGGAGTTCGATCTCTAGTTCTGCAAAAAGAAAAAAAAAAAAGAAAAAGAAAAAGAGTAGAGGTTTATTATCAAGGGAAGACGCTGCTATCGATGGTCAGGGAAGGTTCAAATCTCATCAGACGGTGTTAGGACACCTGACATAATTACGTGATCAGAACAGGGAGGACCTGCAGTGGGGACAGCACCAGGGCTCTGTCCACACCCCCTGCAGCTGTACAGTTGTGACACAGCCGGCACCAGCTGTGGGCACCTGCAGCTCTCGCTGGCCACACCTACCCTCCGGCTGCCCAAACCTGCCCTGCTCAAGGCAGCAGCCTGGGCTTTCTAGGGAACTGAAGACCTTGTCCAGAAGTCCCCGTCCCTTGTGCCTTCAGGCGACATGTGTTCTCTGGCTCCCAGCTTACCTGCAGGTGACTGAGCCCCAGTTATCTGCATTTGATAAAACACCCTTTCAGCCACCTTCTATCCTGTCTCACTGCTCCGCTCCCTGCAGGTGCTTCCTGGGATCTCTCCCAAATATTAACTGCCTCCTTCCCAAGGGGACATCGGAGAGGATCCAGACGTAGAGACCTCGCCTGTCGTTACTAGTGTGTGTATTGGCCAGTGTTCAGCTTAGCACTCACACACACACACACACACACACACACACACACACATATATATATATATATATATATATATATATGCTAAGCAAGGCCGGGCGTGGTGGAGCACACTTGTAATCCCAGTACTTGGAAGGCTGAGACAGGAGGATCCAGGTTCACGGCCAGCCTCAGCTATTTAGTGAGGCCCTCTGCAACTTCGTGAGACCCAGTTTCAAAATAAAGTTTAAAAAATAGGGCCAGGGATGTAGCTCGGAGGTAGAATGCCCCTGGGTTCAATCCCTGGTACCGCAAAAAAAAAAAAAAGATATATATGCTAAGCTGAACATATATATATAACATATAACATATATGACATATAAAACATATATATAACATAAAACATAACATTAACATATATATGTTCATATATATGAACATATATATTTATATATATTTGTATATATATGAAACTATATATTTATATATATGTATATATATATATTTTGATACTGGGAATTGAACTTGGGGGCATTCTACCTATAAGCTACACCCCCAGCCCTATTTCATTTTTATATTTATTTATTTATTTATTTTTGCAGTACTGGGGATTGAACCCAGAGGCATTCTACCTCCGAGCTACACCCTCGGCCCTATTTTTTATTCTTTATTTTGAAACAGGATCTCACTAAGTTGCAGAGGGCCTTACAAGTAGCTGAGACAGGCTGTGAACCTGTGATCCTCCTGTCTCAGCCTCCCAAGTACTGGGATTACAAGCGTGTGCCACCACTCCTGGCCCTTATTTTTATTTTGAAACAGGGTCTTGTTAGGTTGATGAGAGTCTCACTACTTGCTGAGCCTGTCCTCAAACCTGCGATCCTCCTGTCTCAGCCTCCCAAGTACGGGGATTATAAGCATGCACCACCATGCCTGGCTCTTATTTTTTATTTTGAAACAGGGTCTCACTAAGTTGCCAGGGCTGGCTTCGAACTTGCGATCCTCCTCTCTCAGCCTCCACACCTGGCTAGGGCTCGCCTGTATCGGAAACTGTCAAAGCACGGAGCCTGAAAGGAATCTTCGATGACATGCTGCTGCTGCTGCTCCAATCATCACACGCTGGGAGAAGAGGCGAGGAGAGGCAGGGCCAGCTGTTTCTGGGCTGTGAGGACTGTGAGACAAAACAAAAGTAACAGTCATGTACTGCGGGCAGCCGGGAGAAGAGTGTTTCCCTTGGGTGTTACTAAATTTATCACATTTAGCAAAATAAGGCAGTTGACCCAATATGAATAGACTCCTGTTTCTCTTACTGGGATTTAGGAATAAATAAGCCAATAAGAAACAGCCTTTGTGGAGGGAGGAAGAGCGTGGTAATGGTGCGGTGGACTTCACCAAGGGGACACAGTTTATTCCTGCAAAACTCACCCCACCTGGACGAATGAAAACGAGGACTCAGTGGGCTCCTAAAGCAAGGTCCAGGCCTGTCAGCTGAGTTGACAGAGATGGGCTTTCAAGAACGGGACCAAGCTGGGCGTGGTGGTGCATGCCTGTAATCTCAGTACTTGGGAGGCTGAGACAGGAGGATTGCAGGATCGCTGCCAGCCTCAGCTACTTAGTGAGGCCCTCCACAACTTAGTGAGACCCTGTTTCAAAATACAGAATAAAAAATAGGGCTGGGGGTGTAGCTCAGAGGTGGAATGCCCTTGTATTTTAGGTACATCCCCAGTACCTAAAATAAAATAAAAACTAAAAAGGTCTAGGAGTATAGCTCAGAGGTAGAATGCCCTGGGTTCAATCTAGGAGAAGGAGAGAAGGAGAAGGAGGGAGAACCCCCAAGTGTTTTGCCTTTTGTTTCATTTGAATCGTGGACCGGGGCAGGGTGTGAAGCCGCCCATTGCTTGTGGGATGATATTTTTGAAACAGAAGCACAGAGTCGAGGACAGAGCGCAGGAGGAGGCCTCTGTGGGATCATCTAGGACAGGCGGCAGGAAGGATGGATCTTTTTCCTGACACGAGCTGCCTTGAGCGTGCTTCCCCACAGAGGCCCCGTCCTTCTAGCTTCCCAGCTCCAGGGCCAGCAGAGGAGGTGAAGCTCGATGAACTCATTTCATTCCCTGACCCTCCTTTTCCAGAGTTTGCCAGATATGTTTTTAAAAAAAATTGCAACAAGTTTAGCTTAAAAACTGAGTTGGGAACCGGGCGTGGTGGTGCACACTTGGAATCTCAGTTACTTGAGAGGCTGAGACAGGAGGATACGGGTTCATGGCCAGTCTCAGCTACTTAGTGAGGCCCTCGGTAACATAGTGAGACCCTGTTTCAAAATAAAGATAAAAAAAATGGGGCTGGGGGTGTAACTCGGAGGTAAAATGCCCCTGGGTTCAATCACCAGTACCACAAAAAATAAATAAATAAACAATAAAAATTAAAAGAAAGAAAGAAAGAAAAAAGGGCTGGGAGCGTGGCTGAGAGGTAGAATGCCCCTGGGTTCAATTTCCAATACCAAAAAAAAAAAAAACCCACCAAAACTATTGTACATTTCTTTATCAAAACGAGACATTAATATTGGTAATTAAGGATGTACTCTAGGAAAGGACACAAACAAAAATAAGGAGGCTCAGGGGTCCTATGCGCAGCATGATGGCAGAATACCAGAACACAAGAGACGCCTGGAGCGTGTGGTAGTGCCTGCCTGCCAAAAAGCAAAGTACTTAACAAACAAACAGACCCATAATCACAGGGTCTGCGGCAAAGGACACAGGAGTCAACCAAAAGGTTCCCAGTGACCCAAGCCGGCAAATCTGAGCAGCAAGATCAAGTAGTATTGGGTTATAGTCCAGAGTACAAAGTAAATATCCATGAATCCATATTGATATACATCAGTGTATGAGTAATTATGCACTGACACAGCGAAGAAGAGAAACTCTCCCATGCAGAAGAGTTCAAATTAAACATGTAGGTCTCTACTCTTCAAAAGCAAGAGTGTGACTCCCCCATGCCCAAAGTGCTGGCTGAGCAAAGGGACAGCTCTCCAAAGAGCTGAGGATGGGGGAGGGGTAGCTGCACAGTGGGGAAACCTAGGAACACTCCCTCAGACCGCTGGTCAGGGCTGACTCAACAGTGAGCAGTCAGTCGGGCCTGGTGAGGCACACACACCTATAATCCTAGTGCTTGGGAGACTGAAACAGGAGGAGCACAGGTTGGAGGCTAGCCTCAACAATTTAGCGAGGCCCTCAGCAACATAGTGAGATCTCGTTTCAAAATAAAAAATAAAAAAATAAAAAGGGCTGGGGGTGTAGGTCAGAGGTAGAATGCCCCTAGGACCCCAGCAACAACCAACCAACCAACCAACCAACTAACCAACACAAAACAGTGATGTCATGCTGATCGTACTTTTCCTTCTTTTTTTTTTGTGGCACTGGGGATTGAACCCAAGGGCATTCTAACCTCTGAGCTACACCCCCAGGCCTATTTTATTTTGAAACAGGGCCTCACTAAATTGCTGAGGTTGGCCTCGAATCTGATCCTCCTGACTCAGCCTCCCAAGTACTGGGATTACAAGCCTGCGCGGCCACACCTGGCTCCTTTCCTTCTTTTTTTTTTTTTTTTTTTTTGCGGTACCGGGGATTGAACCCAGGGGCATTCTACCTCCAAGCTACACCCCCAGCCCTATTTTTTCATTCTTTATTTTGAAACAGGGTCTCACTAAGTTGTGGAGGGCCTCACTAAGTAGCTGAGGCTGGCCGCAAACCCAGATCCTCCGGTCTCAGCCTCCCAAGTACTGGGATCACAAGCGTGCACCACCACACCAGGCCTCCTTTCCTTCTTATGATGTAATGGGAATGGCATTTATGTCTGTGGTCTCCCTCCTCAAACCTCAGAAGCCAGGCCAATCATGAGGAAAATATCAGACAAATCCCAAGCAAGAGACGGAAAATACCTGCTGGGTACCTCCCCAAACTGTCAAGGTCATGGACATACATTTATTTATTTTTGTTTGTTTTCCTAGAGTACATCCTTAATTAACAATTTTAATGTCTTTTTTTTTTTGGTGGTACTGAATTTTGAACCCAGGGGCATTCTACCTCTGACCTACACCCCCAGCCCTATTTTTTATTCTTTTTTTTTTTTTTTTGGTGGTACTGGGGATTGAACCCAGAAGCAGTCTACCTCCAAGCTACACCCCTAGCCCGATTTTATATTTTTATTTTGAAACATGGTCTCACTAAGTTGCAGAGGGCCTCACTAAGTAGCTGAGGCTGTCCACAAACCTGCAATCCTCCTGTCTCAGTCTTCCAAGTACTGGGATTATAAGCGTGCACCACCACGCCCGGCTTAAAATAATATAATTCTAGCCGGGCGTGGTGGCGCACGCTTGTAATTCCAGTACTTGGGAGGCGGACACCGGAGGATCCGGGTTCGCAGCCAGCCTCAGCTACTTAGTGAGGCCCTACACAACTTTGTGAGACCCTGTTTCAATAAAGGATAAAAAATAGGGCCGGGGGTGTAGCTCGGAGGTAGAATGCCCCTGGGTTCAATCCCCGGTACCGCAAAAAAAAAAAAATTATATATATATATATATATATATATATATAATTCTTGAAAAGCGGAAAGGCCAAAATATAACAAAAGAATGCACACTAAATTAAGATGAACAAAGAAATTGTTGGTGACACTGGTACTGAACACAGTGTCCTCAATTGATTTCTCCCCACCTGCCTTCCAAGGCTCACCCCATCAGCACGTTCTGCCTGTTTCCCCAGTCAACCCGAGAATTTTTTTGGGGGGTGCTGGGGATTGAACCCAGGGGCATTCTACCTCCGAGCTACACCCCCAGCCCTATTTTTTATTCTTCATTTTGAAACAGGGTCTCACTAAGTTGCGGAGGGCCTCACTAAGTTATCTGGGGCTGGCTGTGAACCTGGATCTTTCTGTCTCAGCCTAGCAAGTACCGGGATTACAAGCGTGTGCCACCACGCCCGGCTTCCGAGAGTCTTGAAGATGTTTGATCTTCTGGAAGTCCTCTCTGTTCTCCCGCGCCAGCCTCTCGCCCTGGGCTCTGCCTGACTCTTGCAGCCTCTTCCCTGCACATCTCTGCAGTGCATCCCACTTTGAGGCCCCTCAGCTGTCTGCCAAGCCCAGCTAATACCAGGCTGTCAGGTTTAATTAGAGTTGACTGAGACCGAGGGACAGTAATTGCATGTAAACCAAGCTAACCAGATGGAAAGACTTGATGTTGTGATATGTCATGTATCCTCAAATCAATTAGTGCGTTTTATGTCATCGCAATCAAAGGCGGACGACATGTTATTGTAAGGAAATAACAATGCATTCTGAAGTTCATATGGAAAAAATACACGAGAATATCTCAGACAGAGCTCGGTGTGGTGGCGCACGCTTGTACTTGGGAGGCTGAGACAGGAGAATTGCAGGTTCGAAGCCAGTCTCGGCAATTTAATGAGGCGAGACCCTGTTTCCAAATAACAAATAAAAGCCGGGCGTGGTGGCGCAGGCTTGTAATTCCAGTACTTGGGAGGCTGGGGGTGTAACTCGGAGGTAGAATGCCCCTGGGTTCAATCCCCAGTAGCACACACACACACACACACACACACACACACACACACACAAACCAAATAAGAAATAAAATAGGAGTCCAGGAGTGGTGGTG
>PVJS01003109.1:13859-42095 GCA_004027185.1 Glis glis
GGCATGGTGGCGCACACTTGTAATCCCAGTACTTGGGAGGCTGAGACAGAGGATTGCAGGTTTGTGGCCAGCCTCAGCTACTTAGTGAGACCTTGTTTCAAAATGAGGAATAAAATAGGGCTGGGGGTATAGCTCGGAGGTAGAATGCCCCTGGGTTCAATCCCCAGTACCGCAAAAATAATTAATTAATAAAATAAAAAATAAAAAAAAATCAAGGGCTACTACACCTGACTAGAAAGCAAGCTATAAGATAAAGCCACAGTATCTAAGGGGCTGTGTCTGTCACGGGGATGGACACATGCACCCAGGACTCCTGATTCTGCTCTGGGATTGTTGTGGGCTCCAGAGTCCCACTGCCAGGATTTTTCCCTTTTATTTATTTATTTATTTATTTATTTATTTATTTTTGCGGTACCAGGGATTGAACCCAGGGGTGTTCTACCTCCAAGCTAGACCCCCGGCCCAATTTTTTATTCTTTATTTTGAAACCGGGTCTCACAAAGTTGCGGAGGGCCTCACTAAGTAGCTGAGGCTGGCCGCGAACCCGGATCCTCCGGTCTCTGCCTCCCAAGTACTGAGATTACAAGCGTGCGCCACCACGCCCGGCGATTTTTCCCTTTTAACAATCTGATGTGCTCTATCTGTCACCAGGCCCTTGGTGCCTCTCAGTGTCCCAGTTATTCAACCCCCAGTGACTCCTTGTAGCTCAGTGGGGTGGCGCAGGCCTGTTAATCCCAGTACTTGGAAGGCTGAGACAGGAGGATCCCAGGTTGGAGGACAGCCTCTGCAATTTTTTTTTGAGGTACTGGGGATGGAACCCAGGGGCATTCTACCTCCGAGCTACACCCCCCAGCCCTATATTTTATTCTTTATTTTGAAACAGGGTCTTGCTAAGTTGCAGAGGGCCTCACTAAGTAGCTGAGGCTAGCTGCTAACCTGCAATCCTCCTGTCTCAGCCTCCCAAGTACTGGGATGACAAGCGTGCGCCATCACGCCCGGCTACCAGACTCTGCAAATCAGCAAGGTTCCTCAGCGACTTAGCAAGACCCTGTTTCAAAATTAAAAAAATAAAATAGGGCCGGGTGTGGCGCACGCTTGTAATCCCAGTACTTTGGGAGGCAGAGACCAGAGGATCCAGGTTTGCTGCCAGCCTCAGCTCTCTCGCTCTCTCTCCCTATCTCTCTTTCTCTCTCTCTCTCCTTAGTGAGGCCCTCCGCAACTTCGTGAGACCCGGTTTCAAAATAAAGTATAAAAAATAGGGCCGGGGGTGTAGCGCAGAGGTAGAACGCCTCTGCGTTCAATCCCCGGTACCACACAAAATAAATAAATAAATAAAAAATAAAATAGGGTTCGGGGTGTAGCTTGGAGGTAGAATACCCCTGGGTTCTACCTCTAGTATCCAAAAACAAAAACAAACAAGGACTCCTTATCACACAATGCCTGGACTTGACTGTTTCCTTTCTCTTTGTGTCTTTGTGATCATTCCTGGCCTCTCCCTTTTCAGAGGAGGGGTCTTGCTCTGTTGCCCAGGCCAGCCTCCAATTCCTGCGCTCAAGCCATCCTCCTGTCTCAGCCCTCCAAGTAGCTGGGACCACAGCCAGATGCCACTCTGCCTGGCCCTGTAGATAATTTTTCTTCCTTCTTCATTATAAAAATTTAAAACCACTATTAAGAACTGTCTCGAGCTAGTGCAAAAATAGTTCAGTGGAGAAAAATTAATATGCTAGGAATAGACTTTAATACATACATTAACAAGGAGGGAGAGATCACAAATTCCTGAGGAAAGGGAGAATTTTAGTGCTAGTATAATGGGTCAAATTATTTTGAGTATAGTCAGGCATGGTGGCACATGCCTGTCATCCCAGTACTTGGGAGGTTGAGTCAGGAGGATTGCAGGTTTGAGGACAGCCTCAGCAATTTAGCAAGACCCTCAGCAACTTAGCAAGACCTTGCTTCCAAATAAAACATAAAAAAAGAGCTGGGGTTGTAGCTCAGAGACAGAATGCTCCTGGGTTTGATTCTCAGTACCACGCACATATACACACAAAAGTATTTTGAGAAGAAATAAAGTCTCATCATTTCCAACGTTCACAAAAGTATATTCCAGATGGATTAAATAATCTGATGTAAAAGATAAAACAATGAAATTAGAAAAATAGGCAAATATCTAATCTCCAAATAGGAAATGTCCTTCCAAGCTTAAAATTTATTTTTTAGGGCTGGGGGTGTATCTTAGTGGTAGAACATTTGCCTAGCATGTTCGAGGCCCTGGATTCGATCCCCAGCACAGCAAAAAATGATATATATATATTTTAAATCAAGCAGGAAATGGTAAACTTTTGACACCACCCTATTACACAGGAGTTTATCCTTAGACAAAAAACCGGAGACACTTGCCAAGATTGATAAGTGTTCCTTTCAGCTGGGGTGTGGTGGTACATTTCTGTAATCCTAGAACTTGGGAGCTGAGACAGGAGGATTGCAGGTTCAAGGCCAGCCTCAGCAACTTAGCAAGATCCTGTTCAAAATAAATAATAAAAAGGGCCAGGGGTTTAGTTCAGAGGTAGAATGCCCCTGGATTCAATCCCCAGTACCAAAAAACCCCAAAAGACAAACAAACAAACAAACAAAAACCCTCTCAGTATATAAATGTGCATGTGATATACACATACATTATACATATAATATACACATATAACATACATGAGTGCACACACACATATATAATTTTATTTTTTATTACTTATTTCTTTATTTTTTTTGTACTGGGGATCGAACCCAGGGGCATTCTACCTCCAAGCTACACCCCCAGTCCTATTTTATTTTTATTTGGAAACAGGGTCTCGCTAGGTTGATGAGAGTTTCACTACTTGCTGAGGCTGTCCTTGAACCTGCAATCCTCCTGTCTCAGCCTCCCAAGTACTGGGATTACAAGCGTGTGCCACCATGCCCGGCTCCTATTTTTTATTTTGAAACAGGGTCTCACTAAGTTGCCAGGGCTGGCCTCAAACTTGCGATCCTCCTCTCTCAGCCTCCCAAGTACTGAGATTCCATTTTTTTTTTTTTTATGGTGTTAGGGATTGAACTCAGGGCCTCACACGTGCTAGGCAAGTACTGTACCAGCCCTAGCAGCATATTATCTTGAACAAAAGGTGATTGAGACACAGCAGGTGGAGGAAGGGCTTCCTATACCCCCCCCCCTTTCCACCTACAGACAGGGCACACATTTCCTGTGAGGAAGGTACCTTCCCTGTACTGGGAAGAGGCGAACAGAACATCTTTATCACTGGAGATGGGGAGTCTATGCCAAGGTGAACCTGTACAAACACAGCACCTTGCTAAAAGAAGGCTTATCTTCCGCTTTGTGGGGATTTCTATGTGGTTGAATGAAGAGATTCTATATGATAATCTAGAGATGACGGAGATGAAGCATTAGGTATGTTAGAGACCAAGAGTTTGGCTGAGTGACAACATTTGATATCCTTCATGTCAAAAGTACTTACCAAGCCGGGTGTGGTGGCACTCGTCTGTAATCTCAGTCAATGGGAGGCTGAGATGGGACAATCGCAGGTTTGAGGCCAGTCTCAGCAACTTAGCGAGACCCTGCTTCAAAATAAAAAATAAATAAATAAAATTAAATAGGGCTGGGGTGTATCTTGGAGGTAGAATATCCCTGGGTTCAATCCCCAGAACCACACACACACACAAATTCACTTATCAATTATAATTAGGATGAAAATCTAAAACCGATGTGAAAGCAATGTTCATTTGTGTGTTACTGCGTATTGAACCAGGGACATTCTGCCTCTGAGCTATACCCCAGCCCCATTTTATTTTTAATTTTGAAACAGGGTCTGTATAAATTGCTTAGTTGTTGAAATTGACCTCTAACCTGTGATCCTCCTGTCTCAGCCTCCCAAGTCCTGGGATTACAGGCATGTGCCACCATGCCTGGCTATGACAAACATCATTATGAAAGTGCTTGGTAATTTAAGAAATTCCAGACAGGTATTTCAGGTCTCCACTGTTCAACACTCAGCTGCTTTTTACTTTTTGAGCTTGCACTACTGCTTGTTAAAGTCTTATCTCTGGACCAGCAGTAGTTACTGAGTACTATCCAAGTTTTCTTTAGCTTGTCTTTCGAAATAGTGTCTTAAAATTATCTATAGCAGGAGCTGGGCCTGGTAGTGCACTCCTGCAATCCCAGTACTTGGGAGGCTGAGACAGGAGGACTACAGGTTCTAGGCCAGTCTCAACAAATTTGCAAGACCCTTGGCAACTTAGTGAGACCCTGTTTTAAAATAAAAAGGGCTGGTGGTGTAGCTTGAAGGTAGAACTCCCTGGGTTCAATCCCCAGTTTGCCCCCCCCCATACACAAATTATCTGTAATAGGAATTCTTAAACTTTTCTGGATTATCAACACCTTTGAAAAAGGGATCAAACCCATGAATCTGTTGCTGGGCATGGTGGCACACGCCTGTAATCCCAGTACTTGGGAGGCTGAGACAGGAGGAGCACAGATGCAAGGCCAGCCTCAGCAATTTAGACCCTGTTTCAAAATAAAAAAAATAAAGTAGGGCTGGGAGTGTAGTTTTGGAGGTAGAAAGCCCCTGGGTTCAATCTCCAGTACCACAAAAACAAAACCACCATGAACTTTCTTTATTTTAATTCAATTTAGTTTTATTTTTTTCTGGTACTGGGGATTGAACCCAGGGGCATTCTACCTCCAAGCCACGCTCCCCCCCCCCCCCGCATTTTATTTTATTTTGAAATAGGGTTTGGCTAAGTTGCTGAGGGCGTTGCTCACTTGCTGAGGATGGCTACAAACCTGTGATCCTCCTGTCTCAGCTTTCCAAGTACTGGGATTACAAGCATGGACCACCACGCCTGGCTAGTCAGAAAAGTGCACACACATACAAAAATTTAACTGTCTTAGCAGGTTCATGAATTACCTGGAAGCACCCAAGGAAACCAGGTTATAAAACACCAGGATTTAATATTGTTTCTGACATTAACTCTTAAGACTATCAAAAGTTGGAACCAACTAAAGGATATTTCATCAAATTTTATATCTTTATTAGTTTGGGAGTGGTCAATGAAGAAAGTTTTTCCGTACCGAAGTTGCTAAATATACAGATATTAGTAAGATTCTTGAGAAGGCAGGGCTAGAGTAGAGATGGGATTCACCTGAGAGCACAACACACACTGTGGATATTGGCTTCATTTGTTTTTTGTTTTTTGCCAAGTGTGGTCCTTGTCCAGTGACATCCGCATCACCTGGTAACCTGATAGACTGACTTGTAAACACGCACGCCCCAACCAGACGTAAGGCAGCTGAAGTGCTGGGGGTTGCGGGGGTAGATAGGCGTGTTTTAACAAGCGCTCCAGGTGATTTCGATGCTCAGGTTCGAAATTCACCGTGCACACGCGAGGAGGCAGGAGGGGGCACGAGGCTCCAACGTGCCTCGCGGGGCGCACCTGCCCGCGTGCAGCGTGGTCTTCAACCAACAGCTCGCGATCACGGGAACTGGTGGGCTACCTCCACTATAAAAAGGAGGATCAGGCCCCGCCTTCCCTTTGCTCCAAGAGCCGAGATGCCTGCCACACGTCCACCCGAGCTCCCGAAGAAGCCGCACTTCCACCCGAGCTCCAGAGGATGCCAGAACCGGGAGAACGGAGTCAGCCTCCAAGTCCCGCATCCCGTCCCAGCGCCCGTGAGGACGGACAGCGCGCCCCAGCCTCCCGCTTCCAGCCCCGCAGGAGCCGACCCGCTCAGCCCGCCGCCGCCCGGCGTTCCTTCCGGCGTCCTGAGTGCTGCCATGGATACGCCGCGGTCGACTCCAGCCACCGAGGGGTGCGCGGCTGCCAAGTGTCCGCCGCCCCGCAGTGTCCCGCCTGCCCCGGCACGTCCGTCCCCCCCCGTCCTGAGCAGTGGACTCGTCCTAGGGTGGGGGGTGCAGTCACCGCGTGGAGGCTCCGCCCTCGCGGCCTCACTTCCGGTACCCAGCCAATGGGAGGGAGGCGGGCCAGTCAGTCCTTCCGGCGTCCCGTATGTTGCCCTGGAGACCGCCTGGGCGCATCCAAACGCGGAGGGGGAGCCGGGCCCGCGAGGCCCGCCACACTCTACGCGTCTGCCCGGCGTGTTCGGTATTTTTCCCCCATTTTGGGCCGGTGGACCTACCCGAGGCGGAGGCCGAGGCGCGCCCACTTGGCCGAGCCGGGCCGCGAACTGGACTCTTCTCCCGGCCCATCGTTGACCCCAGGTGGGCGCGCCGGCGGGCGGTGTGGATCGGAGTCGGGGCTGGAGCCCCCTCGGCGGCGCGGGAGAGAGTACAGGCCCCGAGGGCTCCGCCTGCACCCCGTGCCCGCCCCGCGTGGCCCCTCTCCGCTGCTGCTGCGTGGCGCAGGTGCCTAGCTAAGATCCCGCAGGGCTTCGTGGGGCTGGGATGCAGCACCCAGTCACCTGTTCAGCACCTGGGTGCAGGGGATTGCGGGGCTCGTGCCCTCGGGTCGGGAGATGGGCATGATGGGTGCTACCTCTTAGAACCCGGGGCGGGCCAAGTCTGCACGGCCCGCCGCGCCTCCCGGGGTCCACCTGGCGGTGTTGGCTGCAGTCCGCGGACCTCGCCAGGCAGAGGAAGGGGCTAATGGTCGTTCTCGAGCTGCCTGGGGCAGGAGGGCGGGTGGTTAGGCTGCGGCTCCAGGCCTGCAGATAATTCCGTCTGTGAAGTGCTCCAGAAAGGACACCTGTTAGTGCTTGGCACAGAAAGTTAGGGTGGCTCGCAGGTGATCGTGCGCGAGTCGCCCTAGGCTGTAATTAACGGGGTACCCGGCCCGCCTCTAGAGTTGGGGATTCCGGAGGCGCCCGAGATTGTTTCTATTAAATTCCCCGGTGATGCCAATTATGCACGCGGGGGAGTCCATAAATTTAGTGAAGTAGGGTGTGGTGGCGCACGCCTGTAATCCCACTACTTGGGAGGCTGAGACAGGAGGATGGTAGATTCCAGATAGGCCTCAGCAACTTAAGGAGGCTCTCAGCAACCTAGCGAGACCGTTTCCAAGTTAAAAAAAAAAAAAACAAAAACCGCTGGGGGTGTAGCTTGGAGGTTCAACGCCCCTGGGTTCAGTCCCCAGCACAACAAAAACAAAAATAAACTTGAAGGTGGGGATGATTTTGACCTGTTTGTTTTCACTTGGTCTGTCTCAGCCTTTGCTGAGTGCTTGCGTGTGACTGACTCTGATTTCTTGCTGTGCAGGTGTTTCCCAGGCGAACCTTTACATTTAAGGAGACTCGGAAGACGCGTCACTTTCAGAAAGCAAGGACAGCTGAGCCGTGGTTTCCAGGAAAGCACTCCTGGGTGAGAACACTATAAATAAAAGCGAGGAAGTGGGCTATGAAGGTCAGGCTAGTGGGCGCTTTTGGGGAGCAAGAGCAGGTGCGTGGGAATGGCTCTCCAGGGTCGTCTTGTGTAGCTGGAGAGGCGGCTGTTTCCTGGAGTGATTACCAGGTGTCCCTCATAATAGTTCGTTAAACTTCACGTTTACCTTATGGAGTTTTCCATATTCATGTCCTATTACACGAGTGAAGGGCGACAGTTCAAAAAATTTACGTTGGGAAGTCTTTAATGGGGAACAGTTTTAAGTAAGTTATGAAGCTTTAAACCTGACAGAAAAGTATCAGATTGAACTTTTTCTCTCTATTTCAGTATTGGGGATGGACCCCAGGGGCATTCTACCTCCGAGCTACACCCCCAGCCCTATTTTTTTCATATTGAAAGTCTCACTAAGTTGTGGAGGGCCTCACTAAGTAGCTGAGGCTGGCCAGAACCCAGATCCTCCTGTCTCAGCCTCCCTAGTACTTGGGGTTACAAGCATGCGCCACCACACCCCGCTTTTTTTTTTGAAATGGGGTCTCCCTGTGTTGCCCAGGCTGCCCTTGAACTCCTAGGTGCAGTGATTCCTCTGCTCCAGCCTCAGCCTCCTGAATAGCAGGGACTAAAAGTTAGAACTGCACCTGGTTTATGGTCAAATTCTTATTTTGCTGTAAGAAACTGAGCAGCAGAGAAAGGGCTTGAGAGTAAGAAACCACTCTTGCTGGGTGTGATGGAACACGCCTGTAATCCCAGTAATTGGGAGGCTGAGACAGTTACAGATTCCAGGGCAGCCTCAGCAATTTAGCGACTGTCAGCAACCTAGCAAGACCCTATTTCAAAAACAAGGAAAAAACAAAACAAAACAAAAAAACTGGGAAGCTGGGCGTGGTGGCGCACACTCATAATCCCAGTACTTGGGAGGCTGAGACCGGAGGATCCGGGTTCGCTGCCAGCTTCCGCTACTTAGGCCCTCCGCAACTTAGACCCGGTTTCAAAATAATAAAAAAATAGGGCTGGGGGTGTAGCTTGGAGGTAGAATGCCCCTGGGTTCAACCCCCCAGTACCGCAAAAAAAAAAAAAAAAAATGGGATGTAGCTCAGAGGAGGAATGCCCCTGAATTAAACCCCCAGCATTAACAAAAACAAGCAAGCCACCCTTACCTAAGGGTTATAATTGGTACCATTGTTAATTGCAGACTGAGTGCTCTGCTCAGTTGTGGTTACTCAGTAAAGGCCTGAGGAAAGGATTCTGACCTAAATCCAAGTTTTAAAAACAATCCAGGGCCGGGCGTGGTGGCACACGGTTGTAATCCCAGTACTTGGGAGGCGGAGACCGGAGGATCCAGGTTCGCAGCCAGCCTCAGCTACTTAGGCCCTCCGCAACTTCATGAGACCCGGTTTCAAAATAAAGAGTAAAATATAGGGCCGGGGGTACAGCTCGGAGGTAAAACGCCCCTAGGTTCAATCCCCAGTACCGCAGAAAAAATAAATAATAAAATCATTCCAAATCTTAAAACCTTTTTCTTGTATCTTAAAACCAAAGCTTCAAGACATCAGTTATTTTAACAAAAACTTATTTCAACATCTTATTTGGTGGATCCTAACATAGCCAGTGGGGGAATATTTGAAGGTTTCTTGCTAAGCAGCTTCATTGTAATAGTCTCAGTTTATGTTACATAGTAGGTACCATTGACCTTTTGCTACAAAATTACTCTGGCGTTTTGACAGCCAGGAGCCAGGACTAAGTTTTTTTTTTTGGGGGGAGAGGGGGGATTGAACCCCCCCAGGGGCATTCTACCTTAGGGTTATACCCCCGGCCTTTTTCATGTTCTATTTTGAAACCGGGTAAGTATTTTAGGCTTTGTGCAGGCCATAGAGCCTTGGTCATGAGGCTCCTGTCACCTCTACTATTGTGTCCTGAAAGCAGCTGCAGGTAATACGTAAATGAGTGGGTGTGGCTATGTTCCAATTAAAATTTAATTACAAAAGCAGGCAGCAGGCCTGATTTGGCCCTGGAGCCAATTTTACTATCTCCTGACTGAATAACATTTGGATTGCTGCATTCCCTATGGATTAGGGGGAAATGCTGTTACTTCGTATTTAAAAAGCATTTCCTCCACATACATTGCTTCATTTTCTTATAATTTGTGAAGTTTAGCTGCTACGTATAGTTATTTAAGCCTGGCGTGGTGGTGCACACTTCTAATCCCAGTACTTGGGAGTCTGAGACAGGAGGATCGCAGGTTCGCGGCCAGCCTCAGCTACTTAGGCCCTCTGCAACTTAGTGAGACCCTGTTTCAAAATAAAGAATAAAAAATTGGGCTGGGAGTGTAGCTTGGAGGTAGAATGCCCCTGGGTTCAATCCCCAGTACCACAAAAAAAAATATATATATATATATAAATGCTGACTCAATGTACTTTCCATTGTACCAGGTTCTCATGGTAAAAGAAAGACACCAAGGTAGCTGGGGTGGTGGTTTATGCCTATAATCCTAGTACTTGGGAAGCTGAGACAGGATCACAGATTCGAGGTTAGCCTTAGCAAGTTAGCAAGGCCTGCAGCAATTTAGTGAGACCCTGTTTCAAAATGAGGGGGGAGCTGGGCGTGGTGGTACATGCTTGTAATCCCAGTACTTGGGAGGCTGAGACCAGAGGATTCCGGTTCTCGATCAGCCTCAGCTACTTAGGCCTTCCGCAATTTAGACCCCGTTTCCAAAAGAACAAAAAATAGGGCTGGGGAATGTAGCTTGGAGGTAGAATGCCCCTGGGTTCAATCCCCAGAAACACACACACATACGAGAAAATCTCATTTCCTGAGTATTGTGTTCAAAGTAACTATTTTTAAGAGCTTGATTGGAAGTTGATTATTGGTTTGTGAGTGATTTCTGTATCTTTCCTTTTGCTTCTATATAAAGAATGACACTAGTATCCAACCCTGGTAGGTGGATTTCATGAGGTTATAGAACTATTAGGCTTATTTACATATTAAATATCCTGTGCTAATCATGCGACTAGTTTGTATTTATAGATGTCATTTTTCCATTTTTATTGGTACTGGGGGTTGAACCCAGGAGCGTTCTACTTTGAGCTATAATGCAACCCTTTAAAAAATGTTTCGATCCGGGTCTAACTAAATTGCTGAGGCTGGCCTCACACCTGCAATCCTCCTGTCTGAGTCTCCCAAATACTGGGATTACAGGCTTGCGCCACTGCGCCGGTTTACAGATGTCATTTTGGTCTCCATTTTAGGAGCTGGAGATGCTGTTTTATCCTAGGTGAGAAGTCGGGCAAGAGATGGAAAACTTTATCCTCTACGAGGAGATTGGCAGAGGAAGCAAGACTGTTGTCTATAAAGGGCGGCGGAAGGGAACAATCAATTTTGTGGCCATTCTTTGTACTGAAAAGTGCAAAAGGCCTGAAATAACCAACTGGGTAAGTCGGGTGGATCTCGGTCCATCTGGGGATAGAGATGACAAGGACAGGTAGCCAAGTCAGCAGCAGCTGTGGAACTCCTGTCAGGTGCCACGCTTTCCTCTTAAGTGATTAATCTGGTCAGTGGCACCATCCTAAAGGATGGCTCAGACATCCAGGTTATCACCAGCTTAAGTTTTGTTTTTAGTTGAAGGAAAACTATATTAGTCTTTTTTCTTTTGGGTACTGGGGATTGAACCCAGGGGCATTCTACCCCGAGCTATATCTGCAACCCTTTTTTTAATTTTGAAATAGGGTCTTGCTAAATGGCTGAGGCTGGTCTCTAGTGATCTTCCTGCCTCAGCCTTCCAAATACTGGAATTACAGGCATGCTTCACCACACCAAGCTTAGACATCTACTTCTTGTGTTACTGGAGATTGAACCCAGGGGCATTCTACCTCCTAGCTACACCCCCAGCCCTATTTGTACTGAAATAGGGTCTCCCTAGGTGCTGAGAGAGAGAACTTGCTGAAGCTGTCCTCAAACCTGCAGTCCTGTCTCAGCCTCCTAAATTAATAGGATTACAGGCGTGGGCCACCACACCCAACTCTAGACATTGACTTAAAATTTAGTATATGAATGTGAGACTTACTTGGCTTTGAAGTAGCTGTGTTGCTCTATGACTTCTTGGGCCATATCTAGCTTTGTTTAAAATTGTTAAAGCCAGGCATGATGGCACACTCCTATAATCCCAGTACTTGGGAGGCTGAGACGGGAGGATCACAGGTTTGAGGACAGCCTTAGCAAGTAGTGAGACTCTGTTTCAAAAATAAAAATAGGCCGGGGGGGGGGTGTATAGCTTGGAAGTGAAATGCCTCTGGGTTCAATCCCCAGTACCACAAGAAAAAAGCTGGGTGTGGGGGTATAGCTTGGAGGTAGAATGCCTCTGCATTCAATCTTGGTACCAAAAAAGAAAAAAAAGGCCAGATGTGGTGGCACAGGCTTGTAATCCCAGTACTTGGGAGGATGAGAGTGGATTGCAGGTTCGAGGACTGCCTCAGCAAGTAGTGAGACTTGCCAACCTAGCAAGACCCTGTTTCAAAAAAAAAAAAAAGGCCTGGGGGTGTAGCTCAGAGGTAGAATGCCCCTGGGTTCAATCCCTAGTGACACACACACACACACACACACACACACACACACACACACACACAAAACCGGAATCAATCCATTGTATGTATGTGCTGTATTCTGCATATCCGTTCACATGCCAACATGCACTGGCGTTGCCTCTCTATTTTAACCTTTGAGGGTGTTACTGCTGTGAACATGCTTGTACGAATCCCTCCTGCTGGGTATTTACCCAGGCACGGTGCTGCTGGATCCTGTGGGAACTCGCAGTATTTTTGAGGACTCAATAGTAACTGTCTGGACACTTGAGCCTTTGAACCGACAGTGCACGAAGATTCTAGTTTCTCCGCATCCTCACTATCTCTTGTCATGTTCTGGGTGTTCGGTTTCTTTTTTTTTGTACTAGTGATTGAACCCAGGGGTATTCTACCTCTGAATTAGATTAGACCCCCAGCCCTATTTTATTTTATTTTTTTGCGGTAGAATCCAGGGACATTCTACCTCTGGGCTATACCCCCAGCCCTATTTTTTATTTATCTTGAAATAGGGTCTCACTAAGTTGCGGAGGGCCTCACTATAGCTGAGGCTGGCTGCGAACCCGGATCCTCCGGTCTCAGCCTCCCAAGTACTGGGATTACAAGTGTGCGCCACCACGCCCGGCCCTATTTTATTTTGAAACGATCTCACTAAGTTGCTGAGGCTGGCCTTGAACCTGTGATCCTCCTGTCTCAGCCCCTAAGTACTACTGGGATTATAGGAAGCACCACTCCTGGCTTTTTTTATACTAGTTATTCTAATGGATCTAAGGTGTCACTTTTTTGTTTTAATTTGCAGTTCCGTAATGACTAGTGAGGTTGAGCAGTGTTCCACGTGCTTGTTGACCATTGGTATATATATTTTCTCCGGTGCTGGGGTTGGAAGCCAGGGCCTCACATGCTGGACAAATGGTCTACCACTGAGCTATCTCCCCAGTCCTGTGTATCTTTAGAGAAACGTCTACTGTGTAGTCCTTTGCCTGTTTTCTGATAGTTAAGTTTTGTGAGTTCTCTAAAAATTTTGAATATTGATTTCATCAGATGTGATTTGCAAATGTTTCCCAGTCCATAGATTGCCGTTTCACTGTTAGTTTCCTTTGCATAAATTATTTACTTATTTTGTACTGGAGATTGAACCCAGGGACAGTCTACCTCAGAACTATACTTCAGTCCTTTTATCTTGAAATAGGGTCTTGCTAAGTTGCTGAGGCTGTCTTCAACCTTCCTGTCTCAGCCTCAAGTACTGGGATTACAGGTGTGTGCCACCATGCCCCACCTCACACGTCTTTTTTTGTGGTACTGGGAATTGAACCTAGAGGCATTCTACCTTTGAGCTACACCCCCAGCCCTATTTTATTTGGAAACAGGGTCTTGCTAGGTTGAGTCTTACTACTTGCTGAGGCTGTCCTTGAACCTGCGATCCCATCTCATCCTCCCAAGTACTGGGATTACAGGTGTGTGCCACCACGCCCAGCCTTACATTGTCTAGTCTTTTAAGATCATATATTTTCTATGTCATATCCAGCACTTGTAGTACTGGGGATTGAGCCCCGGGGCATTCTACCTCCAGATCTACACCCCCCAGCCGTATTTTATTTTGAAACAGGATCTTGCTAGGCTGATGAGTCTACTTGCTGAGGCTGTCCTCAAATCGGCAATCCTCCTGTCTCAGCGTCCTAAGTACTGGGATTACAGGCGTGCTCCACCATGCCCGGCTCTCATATCCAGCACTTCTGATGTCTAAATAAAATCCATTTTCTTACCCACTTCCCAGTTACATAGGTGCTTCTCAGAGGCAAAGGTTTAAGAACTTTTAAGAGTAAATGTATGTTTTTACAGGTCCGCCTCACCCATGAAATTAAACACAAGAATATTGTAACTTTTCACGAATGGTATGAAACCAGCAATCATCTCTGGCTGGTGGTGGAACTCTGCACAGGTAAGCGTAAGAAGTGCTGTGAAGCCGGGCGTGGTGGCGCACGCTTGTAATCCCAGTACTTTGGGAGGTGGAGACCGGAGGATCCGGGTTCGCGGCCAGCCTCAGCTCGCTCTGTCTCTCTACCTAGTGAGGCCCTCAGCAACTTCGTGAGACCCGGTTTCAAAATAAAGTATAAAAAAATAGGGCCGGGGGTGTAGCATGGAGGTAGAACGCCCCTGCGTTCAATCCCCGGTACCGAAAAAAAAAGTGCTGTGAACAGTCATCTTATGCAGTAGTGAGAGATGTGTGTAATGTTGCCTTTTTTTTTTTTTTGGTGGTGCTGTGGGATTGAACCCAGGGCCTAGGCAAGTGCTCTACCAATGAGCTACACCCCCAGCCCGTTTCCTTTTCTCTTGTGAATATAAATGATGCTGATATTGACTTAATCTATTCCTTGATGGGTACTAGGGAAGGGTAAAAGATTAAAGATATTTGGTAAAAGAATTACATAAAGCTCAATTTGGAGTTGCTTTACTTTGGCAAACTACTAAATAACCTACATAAAAATTTAGAAAAAAATGATTGTACTGGGGATCGAACCCAGGGACTTTTTTTTCCCCCTTGTGGTTCTGAGGATTGAACCCCCAGGGGATTTCTATCTCTGAGCTACACCCCCAGCCCTATTTTACTTTGAAACAGGGTCTCACCAAGTTGTGGAGGGCCTAAGTTGCTGAGGCTGTCTTCAAACCTGGGATCATCCTGTCTTGGCCTCCCAAGTACTGGGATTACAAGCATGTGCCACCACGCCTGGCTAAACCCAGGGACATTCTATTGCTGAGCTACATCCCAACACTTTTTATCTATACTAAAACAGGGTCTTGTTAAGTTACCACTCAGTGGCCTTGAACCTGGGATCCTCCTGTCTCAGCCTCCCAAGTCATTGGGATATAGAGGTGTGCATCACCACGCCTGGCTAGAAACTATTTTAAAGTGATTTTGTCAAATAAGACTTCTCAATAAAAACAAACGTTTTAGGTTAACTAGAGCTATTATCTAATATTTATAAAGGATTTTTTGAGGATACTTGCACTTTACAAAAGCTTAAGCAATGTGGAAAGGCACGACTATGAACCAACAACTGTCACCTAACGCTACTCTAGATAGCACGTGATGGCTGTTGCTTTAGACAACTTCCTAGGACCACGCAGGAGAAAGGTGACTTAATACACAAACTTCTGGGCTCCTAGTCCCAACATCTTAAAACTTTAAAAGAGAAAATGTAAATATGACTAGTATTTCTCTTTATACATTCATTGATAATGAAAAAATCATGGATGTAATAATTTGCTTTATGAATTTCTCCTGTTGACGCTTAGAATTTATACGACTTAGCTATAAAAGGGGTGACTTGGATTAATCGCATCTTTCTGAATCGGCGGGGTGAATCCTGGTTCTGTTGCCTTCGCAGACCCATACTTTGTATTACTTTTGGCTTCAGATGTAATGTCCTAACTTTAAGTCGTACTAATGTCAGGAATGGTTCCTCACCCACTGAAACTCAGAATGTCCTCCCTCCAGCACAGTTAATTCTGACTGAACTTTCACATGCCAGCTGAGACTTCCCTGTTCCTGAACTTGGCTCCTGTCCTAACCTGACCCTTTACAAAAGTTTGCTCCTAAGCCGGGTGTGGTGGCACACGCTTGTAATCCCAGTACTTGGGAGGCTGAGACCGGAGGATCTGGGTTCACAGCCAGCCTCAGCTACTTAGGTCCTCTGCAACTTAGAACCGGTTTCAGAATACCAAATTGTGCTGGGGCTGTAGCTCGGAGGTAGAATGCCCCTGGGTTCAATCCCCAGTACCGCAAAAAAATGCTCCTGGCCCTTAGGTGATGGACACTGCCTGGGAGCTTGGATGGATGTGGGAGTGGAGCTTGGCGTGCTGTCTGGCTTGTCCCCTCAGTGCTGCGTGGCAGGGTGGTGATGGCCTGGCTGTGGAGCAAGGCCCCACCCTGTGACCTGCAGCGCTTTGCAGGACGCGAGCCAGCTGCATGTGGATGCACGCATCTATACCGTACATGATGTGATATGAGTGCGCACTTCGGGGTCGGTGTAGAGCACTAGTGTTTGTGGCTGCTGGTTTCCCGAGGGATCTGGGGTGCTAGTCTTTTCATCCACCTGCTCGCTCACCCCGGTCCTTCCAGATGGAGCAGGCGCGCTCTGGGCAGGCTCTGGCGTGTGGGCACAGGCTTCAGTTAATGTCCAGACCACTGTGCCCCCAACGTGTCTTTCTCCAGCCAGACCGTTGTGGCTTACTGTCGCGATCCTGTTTGCTGCTCACGGTTGGCCAGCCCTGGACATCTCACACTGATGTCAGGGGGTTAAAATGTGTGATCCTAACCAACCTCTTGCAGGTGGCTCCTTAGAAACGGTCATTGCGCAAGATGAAAACCTCCCGGAAGACGTGGTCAGAGAATTTGGGGTCGACCTGATAACTGGACTGCGTCACCTCCACAAGCTTGGCATTGTCTTCTGTGACCTTTCTCCGGGGAAGGTAAGCCGCTCAGGAGTTCTGATTTCCTCACTGCTCTGGGCCTTGCCTGGAGTGCTTTCTCAAAGGTGTTTATTTTCTGTGGTTCTGGGGATTGAACCCGGAGGCTTTCTACCTCCAAGCTACATGCCCAGCCTTTTTTTTTTTTTTTTTTTGAGACAGGGTCTTGCTAGGTTACTGAGTCTCATTAAGTTGCTGAAGGCCAATCTCAAATCTGCAATCCTCCTGTCTGTCTCCCAAGTACTGGGATTACAGGGGTGCACCCACACCCAGCTTATTTATTTTTTTGGCGGTACCAAGGATTGATTGAATCCAGGGGTATTCTACCTCCGGGCCACACCCCCGGCCCTATTTTTTATTTATTTTGAAACGGGGTCTCACTAAATTGTAGAGGCTTCACTTAGTAGCTGAGGCTGGCCGCGAACTCAGATCCTCTGGTCTCAGCCTCCCAAGTACTGGGATTACAAGCGTGCACCGCCACGCCTGCCTCAGTTTATTTTTTAATAAAAGGAAATTATAGTACTATACTTTAGCTGCCTACCTAACTAGATTTTAGAATGTAGGGCTTCTCCTTTTGGAGCTCTTCAAGTAATTATTGCTGCTAAGGTATATGGTGAATGGTGAACCTGTTAGGTCTGCATGATAAGACACTTTTTTTTTGGCACCGGGGATTGAACCCAGGGGCATTCTACCTCTGTGCTACGCCCCCGGCCCTATTTTTTATACTTTATTTTGAAACCGGGTCTCACGAAGTTGCGGAGGGCCTCACTAGGTAGAGAGAGGGAGATAGAGAGAGCTGAGGCTAGCCATGAACCTGGATCCTCAGGTCTCCGCCTCCCAAAGTACTGGGATTACAAGCGTGCGCCACCACGCCCGGCTATAAGACTCTTAGTTCTTACGTCATAGTATGTTTATGAAACCATTATTTCACTTTGGTAAGGGCATTCTTGGCTGTATGATTCCTGACAGTATGGATCAAGTATTTTTTAGGCAAGCCTAATTCCTATAACTAAATGTGCCTTGGTGTGTGAGTCATGAAACCTGCTTGGTTTGAGTTGTAGTCCGTGCTGACGCACAGAAGCTGTGTGACCCTGGCTAAGCTGCCCTGCCTCTCTCCGCCTCGGCTTCCGAGATACGTATTTTCAGGGTGGTTATGAGGATTGCTATGTAGGTTGAGCTTCTAGGGCACTTCCTGGCAGGTAGTGTGCTCAGAGCGATTGGCATCTATTACTGGTTTTCTTTTTTTTACGGTACTGGGGATTGAACCCAGGGGCATTCTACCTCCAAGCTACACCTCCAGCCCTCTTTTTTTTCTTTATTTTTGAAACAGTCTCATTAAGTTGCGGAGGGCCTCACTAGTAGCTGACCTCACTAGTGGCTGCGAACCCGGATCCCTCCAATCTCAGCCTCCCAAATACTGGATTTACAAGCGTGTGCCACCATGCCTTAGCTCTATTTTATAAATATGTGCTCATAGGAATTGTACATATTCTTGCCCGAGATTTTCTTTCAACGTATGCTAATGAAAAAAAGCTGAATGTTTCATTTTTAAACTTTATTTTAGTAGGCCATCTGTTTAAGATAATTAAACCTGAGAACTCCATAATACCCTGTAACATGCGTAGTTGAAATATTCATATTCTTACCCCGAGTCTGCAGCCTGTCAGCTGTCACCGTAGAGCTAAAAGCAGTGACGGACAAGATGTAAATGCAGGGGTGTGGCCCTGCATTGGTAACTTTAGTAATAGACACCAAAATTTGAATTTCATGGAACTTTCACATGTCAAATTTTTTCCCTCAACCACTTAGAAATACAAGTGTTCACAGCTGTACAAAACTTTTGTTCATTCTTTGTTCATAGCTGCACAAAATAGGGCAGTGGCTGTAGCTTGCCTGTGTCTGCGTGGGGGTTTTTTAATGAGGTTTGTCAGCGATGATCTAAGAAATTCAGGTGGATCTGTAGTTACCTGTGCTCTAGAGGAAAGGTTGCCAGAGGCTGGGCAGGGTTCCTCCTCCTGTTCATAGTTTCATCCACACCCTGTGGTCACATCTTGCCCGAGGCTCTGCTCTGCCCAGCTTTAGTATTTTGATCCCTGGTTGGTTGAACTCATGGATGCAGGACCTGAGGATATGAGGGCTCACCATGCCATTCTTTTCAGAAGCCTGCGGTTTCTTCCTGTGGTTACGTGATGTCTGAGAATGGACAACTTAATTCTTGGTTGTACTATTAAAATGTTCTTTTTTTTTTTTCATTAGCGTCTAAAAAGATTCCGAGTTGAAATAAAATCAGCCGGGCATGGTGGCGCATGCCTGTAATCCCAGTACTTGGAAGGCTGAGACAGGATTGTGGGTTTGAGGACAGCCTCAGCAAGTAGTAAGACTTTCATCAACCTAGTGAGACCCTGTTTCAAAACAAAAATGAAGCCAGGCACGGTGGGCCCATGCTTGTAATCCCAGTACTTGGGAGGCTGAGACAGGAGGATCACAGGTTCACAGCCAGCCACGGTAATTTAGTGAGGCCCTCCGCAACTTAGACCCTGTTTTAAAATTAGAGTAAAATAGGGCTGGGGGCGTAGCTTGGAGGTAGAATGCCCCTGGGTTCCATCCCCAGTACCACACAAGAAAAGAAGTAGGTCTGGGGGTGTAGCTCGGAGGTAGAATATCCCTGGGTTCAATCCCCAGTAACGCACGCATGCGCACAAAAAAAAACGAAGCTCCAGATGTCTTTAGTGCAGTTATCGGAGGTGCTGTTGGCTCTACAAATTAATTGACCTTGTTTCTGAAAACATTCACATTTCGATCTTCATAGATACTCTTGGAAGGGCCTGGCACGTTGAAATTTAGCAATTTTTGCTTGGCGAAGGTGGAAGGTGAGAATTTGGAAGACTTCTTTGCTTTGGTGGCGGCAGAAGGAGGAGGAGGGGACAGCGGGGAAAACGCACTGAAGAAGAGCATGAAAAGTAGAGTCAAAGGTACGTGGGTCTGGAGCTCGTGGACGCCACCTGCAGCCGGGGCCACTGGTCTGTTTGGAGAGGATGTCGGTCTCATTTTGCCACTCAAATGATGTAGTGGACCTATTAACGACCAGGAGAAATCTTACTGTGTCTAAGACCTGTGACAAAGGCGGTGTCTCATCCTAGCCTTACTGCTACCAAGCGCTCAGAACAGAGGAGGGTTTTTTCTGCCCATAGGGTGGTGCCCAGCACACACCGGTGGTTCCCTTGGTATTTGCTCAACATCCTCGAGTGGGGATGATGTACCTTGCCGCTCTTCTGCTCCAGGGGCCCTAGTTGACTGAGGCTGCTGGGAGGGAATCTGAGGCCACGCCCCCCGGCCGCACCCTGTTGCTGATGGAGGCTGTGGCGATGCTCAGGCCTCTGTCTGGGCGGCTTTGCTGGCCCACGTGTTGGCTCAGGGATTCTGGATGGCTTTGCAGAACCTCTCTAGACTGCAGGGTGTCTGTTGGGGTCCATCGTGCATTGTTTTAGTTCTCAGTTTTTTTTGAAGCTTCCTGTATTAAAGCCCTTGCTTGGGTTCTGGCTTGGTCCCTGCTTCTTGGAAGAACCAGACGACAACTTCACCCCCCAACAACTCCCTTGCTGTGGTCTTTTTTTTTTTTTTTTTTGTGGTACTGGGGATGGAACCCAGGGCCATCCCACCTCCGCGCTGCAACCCCAGCCCGATCTTTTTCACTTTGAAGCAGGGTCTCTCTGTTGGAGAGGGCCTTGCTAAGTTGCTGAGGCTGGTTACGAACCTGCAATCCTCCTGTCTCAACCTCCCAAGTACCGGGAGGATTACAAGTGTGCGCCACTATGCCTGGCATTTATTTTTCTTCTGTGGTGCTGGAGTTGGAACCCAAGGGCCTAGTGTGTGCCTGGCAAGTGCTCTGCCACTGAGCCACGTCCCCAGCCCTCCCTGCCTTTTTAATTTTTTTTTGGTACTACAGATTGAGCCCAGAGGCATTCTACCTCTGAGTTACACCCCCAGGCCTATTTTATTTTGAAATGGGGTCTCATTAAGTTGCTGAGGTTGGCTGAGAACCTGTGACCCTCCTGTCTCACGCCCGGCTCTTCCCTGCCTTTTGCTTTACATTCTGATAACACACTGTAGTTGTGCACATGTCAAGCGGCTGCTCACCTTCCTCTGTTTCCCTCTGTTCTTTCCTGTCTGCAGCTTTCTCCCTGAAGACTTCTTTACCTCTTTGTCCCCTGTGTTGGCAGCATTTTCTTGGACTACATAGGTATGGGTTTTTTCTGATGTTCTGTGCATAAGCCTACCTTTGAACTTCACCAGTTAATATTTTTTGCATGCTTTCTTTCCCCATTTGATCGTGAATGTAGGGGCTTCCTATTCCTGTGTCCACAGTGCCTTTGATCATTCCGTTTATTTCTAGCTTGGCAAACATTTAGCGTGTTCTACATACTAGGAACATGGATGTGAATACAGAGGAAAAGATCTGTGCCTTGGTTGAACCTGGATCTCTAGAGGGGGAGGACGGATGTTCCCGTTCAGCAAATACTAACGAAGCATCTAAAGTGTCGTGGCATGCCCCGGCAGCCTGTGGGTCCTGTTTATCTTTGCTTCCTTAGCGTCGAGGGCAGGCAAATAATGTTACATGGGTCAGTGTGTGTGAAATGTGACAGCGTAGCAAGAGCATTCCGCAGGCGACCATAAAACCTCGCTGCAGGCCGTACGAGGCTGCCGACCCGGCAGGAGGGGCCCAGGAGGACGATTTGTCAGAAGGTTTGCCTCGGGATCCTGTTTCCGAGTGACTGGCGATTGCTTACTGCGTTGAGAGCATCCTCATGGGAGGCGGGAGGATTTTAGAGTGGACAGAGTCCTGCCAGGGAGAGACCAGGGCCCTGGGTTTCGGTGGATTTTGCAGCTGTGTGATTTATGGGATGCTAACCACCCCTCTGGGCTTCGTATCAGTGAATGAGGGAACTCTCGTGCTGACATGGTGTTTATATAAGTGCTGCTCACCAGGTATTTCCGTTCTCTGGAAACGTGGTTGGTTCATGTCTTCCCCTGGCCGGGGCCGGGCACGTTTCAACCAGTGTGATGTGAGTGGCCTGAAGTGGGGGTGTTGAGAGCCAGTGTGCTCGGGCGGCGTCCTGTCCTCGGCCTCCGTGGTCCAGGAGTTCTGGGCCTCTGAGTGACGGGGGACAGCAGCCCTCAGCCCTGTGATAGGCACGGAGTTCAGTAGCAAATACACCTTTGCTGAGCCAGTAGGATTTTGGTGTTATTGCTGCCCAGCTTAACCTATTTTTTTTATGGTGCTGGGGAGTGAGCCCTCCCAGCCCTATCTACTTGGAAACAGTCTCACAAAGTTGGTAAGGCTGGCTGTGAACCTGTGCTGCTTCTATCTCAGCCTTCCAAATATGGGATTACAAGTGTGCATCACCACACCTAGCTTCTGGCTTAACCTGTTTTAATTGTAATACTTTTTTTTTGTGGTACTGGGGATTGAACCCAGGGGCATTCTACCTCCGAGCTACACCCCCGGCCCTATTTTTTATCCTTTATTTTGAAACCAGGTCTCACGAAGTTGTGGAGGGCCTCACTAAGTAGCTGAGGCTGGCCGCGAACCTGGATCCTCCGGTCTCAGTCTCCCAAGTACTGGGATTACAAGTGTGCACCACCACGCCCGGCTTAATTGTAATACTATAATTTTTTTGACTAAAAACTGTTGAAGTGTGTATGTATATATCTCTGCATGTTCCTACTTAGGTGGATTTTCAAAATCTGTTCGTACTTGAAGACGTGTGGTCTTTTTTTCTTTTTGTACGTGGGATTGAACCCAGGGATGTTCTGCTTCTGAACTAACTGTACCCACATCCCTATTTTTTATTTTGAAATAGGGCCTCCCTAAGTTGCCAATGCTGACCTTGAACCTGCAATCCTCCTGTCTCAGCCTCCCAAGTACTGGGATAATGTGTGTGCTACCATGCCTGGAGCAAAATATCTTAAAAATAGAAAACTTTTTTTTTTTTTTTTTTTTGCGGTACTGGGGATTGAACCTAGGGGCATTCTACCTCTGCACTACACCCCCAACCATATTTTTCATTCTTTATTTTGAAACAGGGTCTTGCTAAGTTGTGGAGGGCCTCACTAAGTAGCTGAGGCTGGCCGCGAACCCGGATCCTCCGGTCTCTGCCTCCCAAGTACTGGGATTACAAGCGTGTGCCACCATGCCCGGCATAGAAAACATTTTTAAAGTGAAATGTACATCAAGTTTCACTCACGTGTATGTTTCCTCCTGTCTTACCAGGTCTCTGAGCTGGGCAGGGCACGATGCGAATGCCTAACATTTTTCTTCATATTTGTTTTAGGGTCTCCCATCTATATGGCCCCCGAGGTTGTGAAGGGTGCTGACCTCTCTGGCTCCAGTGACCTCTGGTCTTTGGGCTGTCTGCTTTATGAAATGTTCTCAGGTGACCGCTCTCTGCTTTAGTATGAAAACAGGGCTAAACTAACACAGGTTAAGTCTGTAGTTTACAAATGTTTTGTTCATAACAGGCTGGTCTTATTAAATTTTTGTGTATACCAACTTTGGTTAAGATATTTTGGCATCTGTAGGTTAAGAACTCTTGTGTGTGGTACTGGGGATTGAACCTGGGATGCTCTACCTTTGAGCTACAGCCCCAGCCCTATTTTTTAAATATTTTTTTTTGGTACTGGGGAATTGATCCCGGGGCATTCTACCTCTAGGCTACACCCCCAGCCATATTTATTTTGAAACGGGGTCTCACTAAGTTGTAGAGGGCCTCACTAAGTAGCTGAGGCTGGCCACGAACCTGCGATCCTCTTGTCTCAGACTCCCAAGTACTGGGATTACAAGCATGCACCACCATGCCCGGCTCCCAGCCCTATTTTTAAATTTTTATTTTGAGACAGGGTCTTGCTTAGTTGCTGAGGCTGGCCTCGAACCTGTGATTTTCTTCTTGGCCTCCCAAGTACTGGGTTTATAGACGTGTGCCACCACACCTGGCTTCCCCAGCCCTTTTTAATTTTTCTTTTGAGACAAGGTCTCCCTAAGTTGAGGCTGGCCTCCAACCTGCAATACTCCTCTCTGAGCCTCCCAAGTACTGGGATTACAGGTATGCACCACCACGCCTGGCTCTTAGGAATTTTTTGATATCTAAATGACTTTTCATGACCATCCAGAATATGGAAATGTGCCCAACTATTAAAAACTGATTATTGGTAGATTCTTGTAAAGGTGGCTTGTGGCCAGATTAACGTGACGTGGTTAAGTGGCCCATGAAACCCTCCAGTGGTGGTAGTCATGTGTGGATTTGTGTATTGGCTAGGATAATGAATTTTGTATTAGAGAAATATAAAAAGGCGGTGTGCCTGGTATACATACATATTTGGCATTCAGTAAGTAATGTTTTTTTATAGATTGTGATTCTGAAATATTGGCAGTTGAGAAGTTTAGGATTATTGGTGATAGCACACCGTTTAATCATGCAAGTTAATGTGATTTCAGGAAAACCTCCGTTCTTCTCAGAAAGTGTTTCAGAATTAATTGAAAAGATTTTATACGAAGATCCTTTGCCACCCATTCCAAAAGGTAAGATTTCTTACGTTAAGTGCAGTTAACTTATATTTTATGCTGATTAAAAGTGCACCTTTACCCATAATCTGTTCTATTGATACATAACCTCCAAAAGTTTATACATATATATACTTTTTGTGTGTGGTACTGGGGATTGAACCCCAGGGGCATGCTACCTCCGAGCTACACCCCCAGCCCTATTTTTTATTTTTAAATACGATCTCACAAAGTTGCTGAGGCTGGCCACGAACCTACAATCCTGTCTCAGCCTCCTGTTTACTGGGATTATAAATGTGGGCCACCACGCCTGGCTGTTACATTTTATAAGTAGTCCAGAGTTGATAGTTTTTTCTTTGTTACTTTTTGATACTGAAATTGAAAACAAAAGTATTAATAATAGTTTCTCATTTAAAAACATGTTTTTTTTTTTTTTTTTTTTTTGCGGTACCGGGGATTGAACCCAGGGGCGTTCTACCTCTGCACTACACCCCCGGCCCTACTTTTTTATGCTTTATTTTGAAACCGGGTCTCACGAAGTTGCGGAGGGCCTCACTAGGTAGAGAGAGAGAGCTGAGGCTGGCCGCGAACCCGGATCCTCTGGTCTCCGCCTCCCAAAGTACTGGGATTACAAGCGTGCACCACCAAGCCCGGCCAAAAAAACATGTGTTTTTTTGCTCTTATATCACATACCTGTTTTGAAGACTTAGAAAGCTCAAGCTCTTTTTTTCTGTACCATTTACTTAATTTGTATTTATAGCCCATGTATAATTTTTTTTTTTTTACCGGTACTGGGGGTTGAACCCAGGGGCATTCTACCTCCGAGCTACACCCCAGCCCTATTTTTTTATTCTTTATTTTGAAACAGGGTTTCACTATGTTGCGGGACGGCCTCACTAAGTAGCTAAGGCTGGCCACGAACCTGGATCCTCTGGTCTCAGCCTCCCAAGTACTGAGATCACAAGCATGCACCACCACGCCTGGCTGTATTTATTTTGGTGTAGCGTTTCAATAGGAACAAATCAGGTGTTTGTCAGTCCTTGATAAAGCAGAATGCTACCCTGACAAGTTTTTTTACTTTGGTACTGGGGATTGAACCCAGAAGCATTCTACCTTTGAGCTATACTCCCAGCCCGATTTTACTTCTTATTTGGAAACAGGGTTTTGCTAGGTCTCACTTCTTGCTGAGGCTGTCCTTGAACCTGCGTTCCTCTTGTCTCATCCTCCCAAGTACTGGGATTACAGGCATGAGTCACCACGCCTGGCTGCCCTAAGAAGTTTTGAAGAAATCTCTTAAATTAGTTGTTTTGAAAGTGGAACTTTAATCATACGAGTTCTGATTAACATAACAATCTACCACTAACAATTTTGAGGAAAGGAAAAGCAAAAGAAAGGATGAACACATAAATTAAAGAAGTTAGTAAGACACAAGTGAAAACAGGATTCTGCAAAAATTGTGAGCTTTTGAAACTTCCAGAAGTAATGGAGGAAATAGAAACACAGAATATTTTCAGTGTTTCTAGAATTATATTAGGTGAAAATAAAAATTTGAAAATAGTCTCTTACAAAGCTGAGTTTTGGTTTATTATAGCATATATCGCATTTTCTGCTGTAAGTTGAAAGTTTTTTTTCCCCCCGTGGTACTGGGAATTGAACCCAGGAGCATTCTACCTCTGAGCTACACCCTTGGTGCTGTTTTATTTTGAAACGGGGTCTAAGTTGCTGAGACTGGCCGCGAACCCGCGATCTTCCTGTCTCAGCCTCACAAGTACTGGGATTCCAAGTTTGTGCCTCCACGCCCAGCTAAGTTGACGGTTTTTCTGCAGGGAAGAGCAATCTGACAACGAAGGTGTTGAGGGTCTGGTCAGGATATCCGGGGTGGGCCTGGCCTCATTAGTTCAGTGATCTTGATCAGATCACGGCCACAGAGCCCAGTCGCACTGTCTTTTTTTTTTTTTTTTCGTGGTACTGGGGATTGAACCCGGGGGCATTCTACCTTTTGAGCTGTACCGATTTTTACCCTTTTACTTTTGAAACAGGGTCTCCCTAAGTTGGGAGGCCCTCCCTAAGTAGCTGAGGCTGGCTGCAAACCTGTGATCCTGTCTCAGCCTCCCAAGTACTGGGGTTACAAGTGTGCGCCACCACGCCCGGCTTTTCCCATCTTTTTCTGTGTTCACACCTCCCCCATTAAATGGAGACTGTCATTGCTGGTGGATTCTGTGATCTCTTAAAAATAGTTCATATACTGAAAATATCATCACTCTAAATGCTGATGTGAGAGATTTGTTATATTCATTGAGTTATCACTTTGGTTTTGGAAATTTAGATTCTTCGCTTCCTAAAGCCTCTTCGGATTTTATTAACTTGCTTGATGGGTTACTTCAAAAGGATCCTCAGAAAAGGTATGAACATTATAGTGTGAATAGTAGAATAATTTTTTTCTCTTTTTTTTTTTGCGGTACTTGGGATTGAATCCCAGGGCATTCTGCCTTTGAGCCACACCCCCAGCCCTATTTTATTTTTTGCAACAGAGTCTAAGTTGCGGAGGGCCTCGCTAAGTTGCTGAGGCTGGCCACAAACCTGGGATTACAAGCGTGCACCTCCACGCCCGGCTCACTCCCTTTGAAGTAGGAGATGCTGATTCTTGTGTATGCTGTAGGGCAAATCTCTTCTGCTTATGTTAGAATGATTAAGGATTGGTGTTATTTTGGTGGGCAATTGTTCATTCTTTTTTGCTTTGGAATTTCAGTCAGGCTTAACCTTCCCAAATCTTACGAGTCTACCTAGAGGTACCTGCTGTTAGTAGTCACACTTGATGCTTGGAAAGTGAGTCTGAGCCGGGCATGGTGGCGCATGCTTGTAATGCCAGTACTTAGGAGGCTGAGACAGGAGGATCGCAGGTTTGAAGCCAGCCTCAGCAACTTAGTGAGGCCCTTCACAACTTAGTGAGACCCTGCTTCACAATGAAAAATAGGCCTGGAGGTGTAGCTCAGAGGTAGAATGCCCCAGGGTTCCATCCCCAGCATCACACACACACACACACACACACACACACACACACGTGTCTGGGTTTGATACAGCCCAAAGTAATTTTATTTTTTTTGGTACTGGGGATTGAATCCAGAGGCATTCTACCCCCAAGCTATACCCCCACCCCGATTTCATTTCATATTTGAAAACAGGGTCTCACTAAGTTGCGGAGGGCCCCACTAAGTTGCTGAGGCTGGCCTCAAACCTGTGATCCTCCTGTCTCAGCCTCCCAAATATTTGGATTACAAGCATGTGCCACCACGCCGGGCTCCAAAGTCTTTAGCATGAGAGAACTAGCTAGACGTTATATTAACTCCTAATCCGGGTCATGGCTGTATGTAGTGAAGAGGCTGATATTCTCATTTGTTTTTTGAAGTTCTAAAAGTTAACTTCCCAAAATGAAATTTAATTAGCAGGGCAACTAAAAAAAAATCTTCCTCTCTGTGGCACAAAGGATGACAGAATTAGACAGATAGTATCTGATATATTTAAAATTTCAAATTACCGATTCCCATTATAAACTAGTTGGGAACCTGATATGCTCAATGGAGCATGAGCCCCGAGTCCTGTAATTCTTAGTTTCATTCTGAGCCATTTAAGGCTCCTGAGTCATTTATTTTGCTGAGAGGTTGTGTTCCGAAATGAAAGAGTAAAATGTAAAGCAATTTCAAGAGTATACTTATATGGTGATATTTATAAATCTCATGCAGCCGGGCGTGGTGGCACACGCTTGTGATCCCAGTACTTGGGAGGCTGAGACAGGAGGATCGCAGGTTCACGGCCAGCCTCAGCTACTTAGTGAGGCCCTCCGCAACTTAGACCCTGTTTCAAAATAAAGAATAAAAAAATGGGGTTCGGGGTGTAGCTTGGAGGTAGAATGCCCCTGGGTTCAATCCTTAGTACTGCAAAAAAAAAAACCTCATGCATAGCTGGGACATGTCTGGGGACTTATGTGTAAAATCAGGTTTATGATAGCTACCACTGGTGTTCTGTGCAGGTTGACGTGGACAGGACTCCTGCAGCACACGTTTTGGAAGAATGCTTTTGGGAAGGAAGACCGGGAATTGGGCATCGAGGACCTCAGCGTCAGGTAGTGTGGACACACCTTGGTGCGTCAGCGTTGTATCAAGTGCTCAGGTCCATCGTTATTTTAGTAATGCAACGTCAGTGACTTAAACTTCTATGCTTTCGTAGAGAGAACCCAGCGTTTAACTGTTATTTAACAAATTTAGCC